>JANWGL010003555.1:0-10864 GCA_025200755.1 Ceratobasidium sp. C01 | reverse complement strand
CGCTTTTCAGTTTATAATTTCGCGACTCGCACGGCCTCTCTGTATCTCTGCCCCTCTCCGCAATGGCCTACGCCAACTCCAACTTTGCTCGCCGTGTCTGGGCCGTTCGCCAGAGGCTCTTCCCGTCCTATAAGGCGAAGGGATATCACCTGCAGTTCCGCCATGGTGTTCTCAGTGGGTGCTCAGATTACATTCGTTAATCGCTTTACTAATAATTACAATTTCAGTTACCATCATGCTTATGGCGCTCTCGTTTACCCTGCCCGCATTCCCCCAGACGAAAGCCTTCCCCTTCTCGGACTACTCCCCATCCAAGATACTAGGTATCGAGGAGTCCTACAACAGTAAGTCGCCCACCTCTCCCATAAATTCGCTCATCTCACTCGCCATCCAGGGGTTCACCAGCACGTCCTCGGCATCATGTACTACAACGTCGGCATCGCAGCCTTTATCGCACTCCACCTCGTCGCCGAGCCTCAATTCAAACGCCCAGCGCCCGTCTGGTTCGAGCTCACCTGGATGTCCCTCTTCTCCATCGGCGAATTCGTCTGCCTGGGTCTCATGGCTGCCTCCCGCCCAGCCGTCTGCAACTTCGACTTTGGCATCGACACCACGCCCCCGGTGAACATGAAGTTCTCCCCCAAGAACTCGGCTACATCCATCTGCAGCAACTGGCGCGGGATGACAGGTCTCCTCGCTGCCATCATCGGCGTTTGTAAGTCTTAATCCCGACCATCTGGCATCGTCTCGATTTCTAATTCTTTTCTTGGTCTAGTGCTGCTGCATGTGACATGGCACTTGATTATCTCGTTCCGCCACCGGGCCAGCCGCCGCAGCGTGTTCGCGCACCCGATTGCGGATTATCGCTGGAATCTCAAGGAGGAGCTCGAGCGTGACAACAAGCCGTTCCCTGGTGACCTCGAAGTCGCTGCTACGCCCGTCAAGGAAGGCAAACAGCCCGACTACTCCAACTACACCAGCAAAGATCTTACGTCCAAGGGCACAACCGAGCTTACCACCGTCACCGATTCGATCTCGTTCCCTGTCACAAGCACCGTTGGGACCTATTCCAATTACGATCGTCCTGCGCCTACGCCCGTGAAAGCTACGTTTGACGCTCTCCCTGCGCGTACTCAGCCCGTCAAACTCGAGCAATCGACCGTGACGCATTCCGACACCGATTCGTATGCGGAGAGCGAGCATGGGATCTCGGTCACCGGCGCAGCGCTAGAAGCGCACGACTACCGATCTCCGTCTCCCACTCCTGCTCGCGCGCCATTCACCTCCCACGCACCTCGTCTATAAATCTTGAACTCTGATTGATCTATTCCTCTGTTCTCTTTCACTTCGATCTACTTTGCACTCTCTTTCATCTCGGGCAATTACTTATAAATCTCTTCGGTTCTGAAATGTCTATGCTTCATCGCTAGTCTTGTTTGTACACTCTACCCTCCTGTGACAATAACACTCCCTGTATACGTGTAAACCGCCCGCCCCCCACTGAAGGCCTTCGGAACACAAAATCCCCTCAAATGTACTCAAGCCCGCTCGTACTACTGTAGCTCTCCGCCCACTCGTTTGTTTTCCTCTCTGTGCGTCCAACTCTCACCCCGCCTGGTGCTCGGTATGATAAACACACTCCTTAGTCTCATATTCCCTTTCTTCCTTCCTGTTCTTGGATCGGAAACATGTAGCGTACTAGTGGATAACTTTAAAGGAATAAATATGTCTGATTATCATCTTGTTCGAGTGTGGTGGTGAGACTCGGAAGGGTGGCAAATTATTAACGTTCGAACGACATTCCATCGAATGCGTGGGAAGATGTACGCCGGGGTATGACGATCTTCATTGAGAAGCTCATCTCGAACCTTCGTTGTGGAATCACTGCCAATCGTCCGTCCAGCGGGCGGTTCATTTGAGGATTCGCTCGAGGATAAGACGAAACGAGTATGGGGGTAATGCTGAGAGAGGTAACAAGGACGGCTTAGCAAAGTGGTTACTGCGATTGATTAGAAATCAATTCCTCTCTGAGGGCGTAGGTTCGAGTCCTACAGTCGTCGCTTCAATGGTTCTTTTTGAATCCTTTTTTACCCCGAGGTACACTCCGAAATACTGTTCACGCTATTCAAGATACTTTTTGCTTCATTCTTATTATTATTTGAGTTTTTTGATATATTCGTAACCCTGGTCCAGACACAGGTCCGCTCCGCACCTATGCTCTCCGTCATCTCAGTAACTTGTATCTAACTAAACCTATTCTTAAGAGTAGGGCTGGATGACGACACGATGACAATAGGAGTTCGGGGGAACAATAGCATTACCCCAGGTGCCGTATTCCGTCCCACGCGCAGAAGCAATTTCAGACCGCATAAACCGGCGCAAGCAGATGAACTATCAAGGGCGTTGGGCCAAAAGTAACACTAATAACCACACTATGCTCTATGAATGTACTTATGCCGAAATTAGGCGTCCCAACTACTATATCTACTAACCAGTGTCTCGTTTGAAAAACATAAACGGTCGCCCGCCGAGTGGGGCAGAACAATAGAGCCATCTGGAAGTCCTGCTAGCCGGCGAACATTAAGTCGCGCAAGGAAGGCCGAGATAGTTGCTGGGCTGATTTTGATATGTTATATATGCATGATCCTCGGAGTGAACTCAATAATGGTGTAGTTAAGCTCACACACACCTGTCGCTAGGCTCAGACCCGTTCCGATACCGGGCCAGCTAGATTCTCATTGAAGAGATAAAAGTAATGAAACACTGGGCTTAGGATATAGTACCAAAAAGATGAATTTCCTTCCTTGGTAGGAGCGTCGCGGAGGTCAGAAAGTAAGACAGCAAAAAGATATCCAGAGCGACGACTGTAGGACTCGAACCTACGCCCTCAGAGAGGAATTGATTTCTAATCAATCGCAGTAACCACTTTGCTAAGCCGTCTTGTTTACTTGGTTTGGCTTAGTCGTTATATCGATTTCAGAGATCTTGCCTCATGAAATATTTTAGGTTCTTCGTTCAACGGACCGTCGAGCAAAGCAAAGTACCATCTCAGAGGCTACTTACGCATACATCCCACATATAACAGTCGGAACATGTCACGCCAGTCGTACGAGTGACTGAACAATATACTCTGATACTTGCTGCAACGTCTCCAAGTGCGTTTTGCTGGTGATGTATCCGACGGCAAAGCTGAGTCCTCGACTAATGTACGTCGTTCTAACGTGCAGGGTGGAGACCAAGATTAAGCACATAACTGGTTTGCGGATGGTTCATGCTAAATCATTCATCATAAAGATACATGCAAGACTGGCCCACAGAATTTAGGCCGCGCGAGGCTCACGAGGTTCTAAATTTGTAATGTTATTAGATCCTGCTCAAACGGGGAGAATGAAAAACTACTTACGGGACCACTGTACGCTCAAAATCAAGTTATCGTAGCCTGGAATGGCATCGTTTGTGTCAGGCCAGAATCGGTGGGAAATCAATAGTGGTACGTACCCATGCCATGGACCTTTTGGATAGCCCTCTCTGCATTCGCCTTCTCCTCAAAGCTGACAAACGCGTATCCCTTTCCGATACCAGTTTCTCTGTCCTTGCCGATATATACTCGCGCAACGCGGCCGAACCTATAAAGCGGATAATTGTCAGTACTAGCCCAAATCGCCATGCGTGCCATCTTACTTGGAGAACAACTCCCGAAGGTCGTCTTCCTGGGTATCCTCGCTAACGTTCGTGACACGGAGAGTTGGCATGTCGTCGCGGTTCATACCAGAACGGTACATGCTCTCGCCTGCGCCACGTCCGGCTCCGGAACGCATCGAAGGAGGAACATATTTGCTGCCTGTGGCAATTGTTAATAAGGGGGTGTGTTTGAGGGTATAAGATCACGAACCAGTTGCTGGTTCGGGTCGAGCGGCGGGGCCATCCTCGGGCGGGGGCATGTCGTCTCCTAAGAAGAAGTAATATGTTAAAGATCTAGTATGTGTAAAAAGTCCGTTGGTCGTACCAGTGCCGATCCCAAGAGTCTCTTTGTAAGGACATTTTGTCGTGAAATGATCTCCCTGGCACACACGACATAAAATCTTCTTGCCACCAAGCGCGGCCTTAGTCACGGCATCTGGATCGGGTTCTGGCTCTGCGTTCTGCACCGGTCGGTTAGTGTCAAGTCATACGCCACCAGACCGAGTGAACGCATACCTTGTGGCCCGCGCTCAGCTTCAATCCAATCGCCTCACCGACAGTCGTGGTGGCGCGATCTGGCCCTGGCTTGCTGCCCTTCTCCGCACCGAATTTGACCCACCCTTTTCGCTCAGCCGTAGCGTGATCTACCAAAGCTTTTTGGAGCGTTCGTTTTATCCTGCGGGTGGTCTAAACATAAGTGAGCACTAGCCATGGACGGGAATAATAACACAGACGTACCTTGATACGCTTTCCCTCATCATTTACACTATATTCAATAATAATGCGAATCCCGTTTTCGTCAACGGTATCAGAGTTAACATCTAGACGAAGGTCAGCGCGCGGGGTTAGGGGAAAGGTTAGCGTACGCACCTCCGAGGTCCTCGACGTCGTCTGCCCAAGACGATTTTGGTGGTGCTCTGTGGATACCACGTTAATGAGTGATTGACACAAAGCCAACTTACTGACTTACCCGGCCATGGTGGTGGATGATAGAGACGATCAGTGGTTTGTAAATTGTGCCGGACCCTGTGTAGTCAGCAAGCTCGATCATTTGCAAAATGGGCGCCTCCCGCTCACCACCACCATGTCCAACTGTGCTTGCTCCATTTGCTCCGTTTCTATGTGATATGATATTTACGCTCTCCTCGCCGCCTCACCAACATGATCCGAATGCTCCCTTGGAATTATAGCACCTACCTTGTTCGACTTTGGGTCGTTAAGGTTTGTTTTTGAAACCACTCAATAACATCACTGAGGTCTACATGGTTCCAAGCGCACAAATGCTGGAGCTCAGATCTAGGCCAGCAATTCTAGCCTGTGACTGGCTTTAAATCACATTCCTCTAGTTGTGAACTGGGTTTCTCAAGCGTGCTGCCTACTGAATATCGCGTTGAGACGAATTGATGGAGACTCAGTATATGAGTGATATCCGGAAGTGTCCTTAACTTCAACCTACGTTCAGGTTGAAAACCCATATCAGAGATACGCTAAGGCATCTCATACTCAATACCCATGAGAGATCGGTTACAAGGACGTTAGGAGCCCGTTGAGTAGGCCGGTAGCGGTACCGTCGTGTAGGGAATCTAATTACGAGGATGTGAACTGTTGGGCGTAAACTCTGAAACTTGGTAGAAAAAATCATGGTCGAAGTGTAGTTCAATATGTCTTGTAAGCTGAGGAAGATGCGAGAGCGATAAAATACAATAATTTAGAATTAAGATTCGTGTGCACCACACGACCAAACACGCCTCACGAATGGTTTTATCTGGACGCCTCGCCTGCTCTGGTCTGCACTTATGGTCCCTCGGCACTCCACAACTGGCGCTAGGACATTAATCCAAAATGTACTTCGCACGCGCCAAGCTGTGTCGGGCCCCAGCTGTTGTGTTCCAATAAAAAGTAAGCCTAACTTTAGCGGGAATCTCATCATCTAACTTTTACGACTGTGCTCATTTGTAGATCCCTGCGCCAGAGCGTTTAGTGTAGCTGCGGCGACCCAGCCTCAACCTCGTAACCCCCCGCAAACTCGATCTCGATATTCAATATCTCGTCCGGAGGGGTGGCAGCCGCGAGAGATTGCCGCGCCGTGCTCAGACTCCGAGGTCGTTGATTACTTGCGCGATCTACTACCCCCACTCGAGTTCCCGGAGGATGTAGCTGTGAGAATCATAACTCACAATAGCTGGAGAACTGGAATGAATGGGCACAACAATAGGATGGCGTTCTTAGGTGAGCAGTTTACGAGCTCCAACTTGTGCTAGTAGTATTCGCTCAGTTCGTTGATCATTTTTTGCGCAGGCCGACGAGTAATGCATGCTTATCTCATGACGTTCGTTTATGCCCACACGACATTAACGCCCACCCCTCCCTTGACGAAGCCTCCTGCGGAACCATCGCCAAATGAATCCATCTCCCATTTGCCCGATCCGGTCAGCACTCTCGACCAAGACTTCTACGACATCTGCGATCGAACCCTACACACTCGCGCGCTAGGAGAGCGTGTGGGAGGAGCATGGAAGCTTGAGCAGGCGATGCGTTGGGCACCGAATATTTCAAGTCACGAGCAGGTTGGGAGGATCTCGCAAGCGCTAGCTGGAGACTCTGGCCTGTACAAAATTCGGGGAGCTACGGTTGAAGCAGTGGTTGGTGGGGTGTTCCATCAATTCGTGAGTTCATCTCCGCATCGTGAGATTTACTCTAATTAAAATCGCGTGCCATAGGGTGGTGTTGCAGCGCACAGAATGTTCCACACCAGAGTACTTCCCCATCTATCATCTCTCTTACCCCTGGAATATCGAGGGGCTGTCAAAGATACATGCCAACGACTAGGCGGTCCCTCTTCACCCCTCCACCTCGCCTCATCCCCATCCTCAGCATCGCGCTCTGAAACTGTAAAACTGGCTGCCTCTTCATCTAGTTAGGGCCCCTTCGACTGTATCCATCCTCCACCCATCCACTCTCGCCGCTGTGTTTATCATTGGCATATTTATCCACAACCGATCCCCTAGTAATCAAATTGTGTGATGAACATCACGTAAGCGGTTACCCCGCAATTGAGCGCAAGTTGTCTTGCCAGATTCGGGCGTTTGTTTGTGCGTCAATCAAACGTCGGATGGCGAGAACCCAAGTCACACGTTGGGTATATGCGCGTGCTCTCACTTGTTTCTGGCGTTGAACTTTCGGAATGTGTAGCGTGGACTGTTGAGTTAAATCTTTTACTTTTCCTTGTCGTTCACACACTTGCTGCGCGCTCAACAAACTCCGAAGTCGTTCAACAGAATTGAGGTCACAAGACCGAACCTGGAAGGGCCGGCACGAGCTGTGGTTCGACACCGCCCATAAACGGCATTCCCAGTTGCGTCTCCCTGCGATGGGGGCTGGTCACCTGCCTCAAGGCTCCTATATAAACCTCCCACCTCCCACATCTGGTTGACCATTCCACCACCCCCTTTTCTCTTTCTACTGCTCTCACTCACACGACTTTCTCCTCGTCATGTCCTCTCTCGGCTCTGCTACTTCCATCGAGATCAACGACTGCCTGTTCTGCACCAACCACAAGCTCGAGGTCGTAAGTACTGTGGCTTGACTCGATGTTCATTGATGTTTGATGCTGATGCTTGATCGTCTCTAGTGCAAGGAGTGCGAGATTGATCAACGAGAGGACAATGATCTGACCTTTGGCGTATGTATATAAACTACTTGTTGGCGCAACATACTCACTCACCTCGCTCAACAGTTTGACCCCGCTCCGGCTCGTGGTCCACTGTCTCTTCCGACCTTATCTACCAACAAGGACGGCGTGTAAGTGTACTCTTATATGAAATCTTTGAATCCTCGCTCATTTATCGCTTTCCCAGTCTCCAATGCAAGAAGCATTCGAACCCAGAGTGCAATACATGCTTCGGCTGGAAGAAGCAGCTCCAGAAATTGCATACGGCGGCCAAAAAGGCTGGGAAGTAAAACCGTAAACCGTTTCTTTCTCAGCCGTAAGCCTACCCACAACTACCACGTCATCGTTTCAAATAACCTTACTGATTCGTGTGATAGATTCGGCGCTCATTATGGGATGTTACTGAGTTGGTGCTCGCGTGCTTGTGTTTCGAACATTGTATGTTGTGTAGTGTAGTTATATGTATGATACTTCGAGTGCGGCGGGGCGAGCTGGTGCGATCTGTAGTGTAGTTTGTCGACGGCTGGAACGTGTATTCAATGTTAAACGATATTTGTACTGTATTCATCTGAGTGACGGTGACGTGATTGTTTCCAATGGGACTCAGGTTGCCGAAGCAGATAAACGAATGTCAATAATGCCAAACTTTGATTGAATCATGATGCTGCTCTTTCATATCTATTATAACAGATTATTGTTATACGAAAGACCATCCCTTCTCTTGGTAGAACGCTTCCGTCTCCCGGAATGTCTGTCTAGTTCCTATAAATTCCTTCCCTAGGAGCTCCTTTGCGTACGTAGTATCCCACCCTGCAGCACCCGAGTCTGGTTGGCGGCCCACCCCTGGAATTCCCTTTGGCACTCCTACGAATGCAGGTTCCTCGTTCAAGGCGTCATCTACATTAAAACAGCAAGAATCCGTTGTAAAGGTTATATGTATGACTTGGAACACGATTGCACTTACAAACGTCTTGCCAGCTCGCGTCAGCACCAACGCCAAGTATTCGCCGCCCGGCCGCGTCGGGTCGAGTGAAAGCTGCTGTGTGCAAACTCGCCATATCGCGTACATGAATGAAAGAGTATGCTGTATTTGCGAGTTCTGAGTCTGGGCGAGGCGTGCGAAGCGGACCGAAGACTAGGTTCGTCGAGGTGAGCTGGTCGCGAGAGCTGACGGGATAAAGAGGCGCCTGGTCGAATGTAAAGAGGCATTTAGAACTTTAGCTAAGTCTAAGACTTACCCCTAACATCTGTTGAGAGGAGACAATATTAGAAATCATATATAAGTGGCAGAGTGGGTGACTTACAAACGACGGGAGTACCGCGACAAGATCAAACCCGACTGTACCCTTGTTCTCTTCCATAAACTTCCAAGCGGCCTTTTCAGCTAGAGTCTTGCTCGCCATATACATCTCGAGAGTGGAGGAAACATCGCCCTTTTGTTCGATCGCCTTGATAACTGTTTCATTCCAGTGCTCCTATGGGTTCGTTCAGGTCAGGTCTCTCTGCATCACAAAATAACACAACTTGCCTCAGTATGTTTAAGGCCAGGTTGGAACTGGAATGTCGCGACGGTAGAAGAAGTATATACGAAGCGCTTTACACTTGGTCTTGGCGCGTAGTCAGCGTTGGCTCTGCGTGCTAAAAACAAAACAGCGTACCCGTGAGCTTTGACACTTTCGAGAAGGTTAGTCGTTCCATCAACGGCCGGGCGCATGTAGTCTACCAATGAATCTCGTCAGCCCATTGCAATTGAGAAAATATATCACAGCATACAGTCCAAATTTGCGGAAGGGACGACCGCCGGGGAGGCGGCGTGGGCGATACCGTCGAAGTCGCCTTGCTTTATTACTTCATCGAATGCGCCGGGCTAGGGTAATATTTCTATTATGAATTCCTCAACTAGTAGGTTCTCAACTAACCTTAATGATATCCGGTATTACAGCATAGGTAAATTTGCCGTCGTACGGAGTGTAAAGCTTGGAGAGCTCCTCGCCTTTGGTTGCGGAGCGAACAGTGCCAACCACTGTGATCCAATTGATACGACCTCAGAAATTAGACCAACCGCTACGGCGCATACACCCACCTCTAAACCCTTGCTCGAGCAGATCTTTGATAGCATAAGGTGCAAAGTAGCCGCTGGCCCCTAACGCAGCAGGCATGTCAGAGCTGGCTCAAACAGGCAATTGAGCCAACGGACCTGTGAGCAAAATCTTCGCAGGGGGGTTGATAAAAGGCATTCTCGAAAACCGAGGGTTGCCTGAAGCATCCAACTAATCTCTGACTTTTTATATCGCTCGAATCCGCAATATCCATCGCATCAGGACTTGCGCTCGTGATCAGCAAAGATAACGCCACAGATAGGGGTAATTATGCTTCCCGGTACTGTATCTTAGCCGATACCACAGGGTCGAACGTGCCTTGCTAGGACATCTATAAATAGTGTATGCAGTATATTCGGTCGATATAGAATGATACTAATCACTGGAAGAACGACCATCCTTGCTCCCTGTAATACGCTTCAGTCTCTCGAAACATCTGCTTAATCCCAATGAAGTCTCTTCCAAGGAGTTCCCGTGAGTACGACGTGTCCCATTCGGTTGAGCCCGAATCCATTCGAAGTCCTTTGCCCGGATTCCCCTTTGGGACACCTGAAAACGCCGGTTCCTCGTTCAGCGCGTCGTCTGAAGTAACCCGATCCGGTTTCAGCACCATGGTTTTCTTTAGATACAGTAAGTGAGCTGCTCACAGATTGCTTGCCAAGTCGCATCCCCGCCTGTGCCTAAGATTCGGTGTCCTGCCGCGTCGGAGCGACGGAATGCCGCCGTGTGCAATGAAGCCATGTCTCGTATGTGAATGCAAGAATAGGCGACATCTGCCAGTTCAGATTCTGGGCGAGGGATAGGAATGCTGCTAAATATAATATTATTCGAAGAGAACTGATCGCGAGAGCCTATGCGGTTGAGAGGTGCCTAAGCAATAGTCAATGATATTGGGTATAGGTAGGCTGAGGTAAGAATGTGTACTTACACCTAAGATCTATATTAGAACGATGCTCAGGTAATTGTCGTTAGGGATGATACAAAATAGACTCACGTAGTTCGGAACTACGGTGACAAGGTCACAATTGATAGTGCCTCTATTTTCTTCAAAAAATCTCCAAGCCGCCTTCTCAGTCAAGATTTTGCTAGCCATATACATTTCAATGATCGACGATTTATCGCCGTTCTCCTCAACTGAGTTGAGAGCCGATGCGTTCCAGTGCGCCTGTGGGAAAACTTATTTACTACTCTGCCAAAGATAACAAGTTAAATAACCTACCTCAGTATGCTGTACTCCCGGCTGAAAGTGGAATACGGCGACTGCGGAAGATGTATACACGAACCTCTTGACAGTAGGACTAAACCACAATAATTGTCATGCGTCAATCAACGTGTAATGTTGATGGCAGTGAGATGCTCACCCATAGACTTTGATGCTGGTCAGGAGGTTCAGTGTTGCGTCGACAGTTGGCCG
>JANWGL010003554.1:0-10805 GCA_025200755.1 Ceratobasidium sp. C01 | reverse complement strand
CGGCCAACTGTCGACGCAACGCTGAACCTTCTGACCAGCATCAAAGTCTATGGGTGAGCTTCTCACCGCCATGAACGTTACACGTTGATTGACGCATGACAATTCTTGTGGTTTAGTCCTACGGTCAAGAGGTTCGTGTATACATCTTCCGCAGTCGCCGTATTCCACTTTCAGCCGGGAGTACAGCATACTGAGGTAGGTTATTTAACTTGTTATCTTTGGCAGAGTGGTAAATCATTTTGTCCACAGGCGCACTGGAACGCATCGGCTCTCAAGTCAGTTGAGGAGAACGGCGATAAATCGTCGATCCTTGAAATGTATACGGCTAGCAAAATCTTGACTGAGAAGGCTGCTTGGAGATTTTTTGAAGAAAACAGGGGAACTATCAATTGCGATATTGTCACTGTGGTCCCGAACTACGTAAGTCTATCTTGTATCATCTCGAACGAATTTTACCTGAGCATCGTTCTCATATAGATCTTAGGTGTAAGTACCTATGCTTACCTCAGCCTACCTACACCTAACCTCAATGGCGATTGTCTAGGCACCTCTCAACCGCATAGGTTCTCGCGATCAGTTTTCTTCGAATAATATTATATTTAGCAGCGTTCCTATCCCCCGCCCGGAATCTGAACTGGCAGGCGTCGCCTATTCTTGCATTCACGCGCGAGATATGGCCTCATTGCACACGGCGGCGTTCCGTCGCCCCGACGCAGCAGGACATCGAATCTTAGGCACAGGCGGGGATGCGACTTGGCAAGCAATCTGTGCGTACCTGACTTACTGTATCTCAAGAAAACCATGGTGCTAAAACCGAATTGGGTTACTTCAGACGACGCGCTGAACGAGGAACCGGCGTTTTCAGGCGTCCCAAAGGGGAATCCGGGCAAGGGACTTCGGATGGATTCAGGTTCAACGGAATGGGACACGTCGTACTCTCGGGAACTCCTTGGAAAGGACTTCATTGGGATTAAGCAAATGTTTCGAGAGACTGAAGCGTATTACAGGGAGCAAGGCTGGTCGTTCTTCCAGTGATTAATGTCCCTCTATATCGACCGAATATACTGCATACACTATTTATAGATGTCCAAGCAAGGCACGTTCGACCCTGTGGTATCGTCCAAGATACAGTACCAGGAAGCATAATTACCCCTATCTGTGGCGTTATCTTTGCTGATCACGAGTGCGGGTCCTGATGCGATGAATATTGCGGATTCGAGCGATATAAAAAGTCAGTGATTAGTTGGATGCTTCAGGCAACCCTCGGTTTTCGAGAATGCCTTTTATCAATCCCCCCGCAAAGATTTTGCTCACAGGTCTGTTGGTTCGATTGCCTATTTAAGCTAGTCTTGACATCCCAGCTGCGTTAGGCGCCAGCGGCTACTTTGCACCTTATGCTATCAAAGACCTACTCGAACATGGATTTAAAGGTCGGTGTATGCACCGTATCAGTTGGTATAACTTCTGAGACTTTAGACGATTGAACTAAAGTGGTTGGCACCGTTCGCTCTGCAACCAAAGGCGAGGAGCTTTCCAAGCTCTACACCGAGTACGATGGCAGATTCAGCTATGTTGTAGTACCCGATATCGTGAAGGTTAGTTGGGTATTCACTATTTGGGAGGCTGATAGCGAAAATGCTACCCCAGCCCGGTGCATTCGACGAGGTAATAAAGCAAGGCGGCTTCGACGGTATCGCCCACGCCGCCTCCCCGGCGGTCGTCCCTTCCGCAAATCTGGACTGTATGCTATGACACCTTTTCTTAATTGCAATGGTCTGACCAGATTCAATGGTAGACTACATTCGCCCGGCCGTTGATGGGACGACTAACCTTCTCGAAAGTGTAAAATCTCACGGGTACGCCCTTTTGTTTTTAGTACTCAGAGCCACCGCTGACCATGCGCCAAGACCAACCGTAAAGCGCTTTGTATATACTTCTTCTACCGTCGCGACATTCCAGTTCCAACCTAATCTGAAGCATACTGAGGCAAGTTGTATTGTTTGGTGACGTATAGACATCTGACCTGAACGAACCCATAGGAACACTGGAATGAAACCGTCATCAAAGCGATCGAAGAAAAGGGTGATGATTCCTCCACTCTCGAGATGTATATGGCGAGCAAGACTCTAGCTGAAAAAGCCGCTTGGAAGTTTATGGACGAGAACAAGGACACAGTCGGGTTTGATCTTGTCGCAGTGCTCCCGTCATTTGTAAGTCTCTCTCTGCCATTAATGTATGATTTCTAACACTTTTTCTTCTCAACAGATGTTAGGGGTAAGTCATAGGCTGAGCTGAAGCTCTGAATGTTTATTTACACTTAACTAGGCGCCTCTTTATCCCGTCAGCTCCCGCGACCAACTCACTTCGACGAACCTTGTCTTCGGCCCACTTCGCACGCCTCGCCCAGATTCAGAGCTCGCAAGCACGGCATACTCTTTCATCCATGTACGCGATATGGCAAGCCTCCATACAGCAGCTTTTACACGACCCGATGCGGCTGGACGTCGAATACTTGGCGTTGGCGCCGACGCGAGCTGGCAAGATGTTTGTAAGTGCGATCATATCCCAAGTCATATAGATAGCCTTTACAACAGATTCCCACTGTTTTACCGCAGATGATGCGTTGAATGAGGAGCCTGCATTTGTAGGAGTGCCAAAAGGAATTCCAGGAGTGGGCCGTCGACCAGACTCAGGTGCCGCAGGGTGGGACACTACGTACGCAAGGGAGCTCCTAGGAAAGGAATTTATAGGAACTAGACAGACATTCCGGGAGACGGAAGCGTTCTACCAAGAGAAGGGATGGTCTTTCGTATAACAATAATATAGTGTGAACTTGATTCAATCAAAGTTTGGTGATGTTGACATTCATTTTATGCACGCATCAGCTTCGGCAACCTGAGTCCCATGGGAAACAATCACGTCATCGTCACTCAGATAAATACAGTACAAATATCGTTTA
Source organism: Ceratobasidium sp. C01 (assembly GCA_025200755.1). NCBI lineage: Eukaryota > Fungi > Basidiomycota > Agaricomycetes > Cantharellales > Ceratobasidiaceae > Ceratobasidium > Ceratobasidium sp. C01. The sequence goes on along the minus strand of JANWGL010003554.1, from coordinate 7,846 downwards.
ATATTGAATACACGTTCCAGCCGTCGACAAACTACACTACAGATCGCACCAGCTCGCCCCGCCGCACTTGAGGTATCATACATAAAACAACACTATACAACACACAATGTTCGAAACACAAGCACGCGAGCACCAACTCAGTAACATCCCATAATGAGCGCCGAATCTATCACACGAATCAGTAAGGTTGTTTGAAACGATGACGTGTTAGTTGTGGGTAGACTTACGGCTGAGAAAGCAACGGTTTGCGGTTTTACTTCCCAGCCTTTTTGGCCGCCGCATGCAATTTCTGGAGCTGCTTCTTCCAGCCGAAGCATGTATTGCACTCTGGGTTCGAATGCTTCTTGCATTGGAGACTGAGCAAGCGGTAAATGAGCAAGGATTCAATGACTCCATATGAGCGTACACTTACACGCCGTCCTTGTTGGTAGATAAGGTCGGAAGAGACAGTGGACCACGAGCCGGAGCGGGGTCAAACTGTTGAGCAATGTGAGTAAGTACGATGCGCCAACAGGTAGTTAATATACATACGCCAAAGGTTAGATCATTGTCCTCTCGCTGGTCAACCTCGCACTCCTTGCACTAGAGATGATCAAATATCAACATCAAGCATCAACGGACATCGAGTCAAGCCACAGTACTTACGACCTCGAGCTTGTGGTTGCTACAGAAGAGGCAGTCGTTGATCTCGATGGAACCAGCAGAGCCGAGAGAGGACATGACGAGAAGAAAGGTCGTGTGAGTGAAAGTGGTAGAAAGAGAAAAGGGGGTGGTGGAATGGTCGACCAGATGGGGGAGGTGGGAGGTTTATATGGGAGCCGTGAGGCAGGTGACTAGTCCCCATCGCAGGGAGACGCAACTGGGAATGCCGTTTATGGGCGGTGTCGAACCACAGCTCGTGCCGGCCCTTCCAGGTTCGGTCTTGTGACCTCAATTCTGTTGAACGACTTCGGAGTTTGTTGAGCGCGCAGCAAGTGTGTGAACGACAAGGGAAAGAAATAGATATAACTCAACAGTCCACGCTACACATTCCGAAAGTTCAACGCCGGAAACAAGTGAGAGCACGCGCATATACCCAACGTGTGACTGGGGTTCTCGCCATCCGACGTTTGATTGACGCACAAACAAACGCCCGAATCTGGCAAGACAACTTGCGCTCAATTGCGGGGTAACCGCTTACGTGATGTTCATCACACAATTTGATTACTAGGGGATGGTTGTGGATAAATATGCCAATGATAAACACAGCGGCGGGAGTGAATGGGTGAGGGATGGATACAGTCGAAGGGGCCCTATCTAGATGAAGAGGCAGCCAGTTTTACAGTTTCAGAGCGCGATGTCGAGGATGGGGATGAGGCGAGATGGAGGGGTGAAGAGGGACCGCCTAGTCGTTGGCATGTATCTTTGACAGCTCCTCGATATTCCAGGGGTAGGAGAGATGATAGATGGGGAAGTACTCTGGTGTGGAACATTCTGTGCGCTGCAACACCACCCTATGGCACGCGATGTTAATTAGAGTAAATCTCACGATGCAGGGGATGGACTCACAAATTGATGGAAAACCCCACCAACGACTGCTTCAACTGTAGCTCCCCGAATTTTGTATAGACCAGAATCTCCAGCTAGCGCCTGCGAGATACTCCCAACCTGCTCCTGACTAGAGATATTTGGTGCCCAACGCATCGCTTTCTCGAGCTTCCATGCTCCTCCCACGCGGTCTCCTAGCGCACGAGTATGTAATGTCCGATCGCAGATGTCGTAAAAGTCTTGGTTGAGAGTGCTGACCGGATCGGGCAAATGGGAGATGGATTCATTTGGTGATGGTTCCGCAGGAGGTTTCGTCAAAGGAGGAGTTGGCGTTAATGTAGTGTGGGCATAAATGAACGTCATGAGATAAGCATGCATTACGCGTCGGCCTGCGCAAGAGTTGATCAACGAAATGAGCAAATCCTGCGAGCACGAGCTGGAGCTCGTAAACTGCTCACCTATGAACGCCATCCTATTGTTATGTCCACTCATTCCAGTTCTCCAGCTATTATGAGTGACGATTCTCACAGCTACATCCTCCGGGAACTCGAGCGGGGGCAGTAGATCGCGCAGGTAATCGACGACCTCGGAGTCTGAGCACGGTGCCGCAAGCTCTCGCGGCTTCCACCCCTCTGGACGAGATATCGAATACCGGGATCGAGTTTGGGGAGGGTTACGAGGCTGGGGCTGGCTCGCCGCAGCTACACTCAACGCTCTCGCGCAGGGATCTACAAATGAGCACCGACGTAAAAGTTAGATGATGGGATTCCCACTAAAGTTAGGCTTACTTTTTATTGGAACACTACAGCTGGGGCCCGACACACCTTGGCGCGTACGAAGTACATTTTGAATCAATGTCCTAGCGCCAGTTGTGGAGTGCCGAGGGACCATAAGTGCAGACCAGAGCAGGCGAGGCGTCCGGATAAAACCATTCGTGAGGCGTGTTTGGTCGTATGGTGCTCACGAATCTTAATTCTAAATTATTGTATTTTATTGTTCTCGCATTCGTCCCAGCCTACAAGCCATTTTAAACTACATTTTGACTATAGTTGTTGTACAAAGTTTTAGACCTTACGCCTAACAGTTCACTTCTTCGTAATTTGATTCACTGCACGGCGGTACCGCGATCAGCCCGCTCAACGGGCTCTTAACGCCCTTGCAGTCGATCTCTCGTGGGCTTTGAGTATGAGTTGCCTTAGCGTATCTCCGACATGGGTTTCTAACACGAACATAGGTTGGGGTTGAGGATACTTCCAGAAAACACTCATACACTGAGTCTCCATCAATTCGACTCAACGCAGCACTCAGTAGGTAGCACACTTGAGAAACCCAGTTCACAACTCGAGGAGTGAGATCTTATGGTAGAATTGCTTGCCTAGATCTGAGCTCCTGCATTTGTGCACTTGGAACTCTGTAGACATTAGTGGTGTTATTGAGTTGTTTCAGAAACAAAGTATAACGACTTGAAGTCGAACTAGGTAGATGCCATGATTCCAAGTGAGCGTTCGGATCATATCGGTGAGGCGGCGAGGAGAGCGTAAACATCATATTATATAGAAACGGAGTGCAAACATAGTTGGACGTGGTGGTTGAGAGCATGAGGCGCTCATTTTGCAAATGATCGAGCTTGCTGACTACACAGGGTCGGACACAATTTACAAACCACTGATCGTCTCTATCATCCACCACCATGGCCGGGTAAGTTAGTAATTTAGCGTCATGTCGATGATTCATTGACATGGTTTCCACAGAGCACCACCAAAAGCATCTTGGGCCGACGACGTCGAGGACCTCGGAGGTGAGTATACCAGACCTTCCCCTAACCCCGCGCGCTGAACTTCGTCTAGATGTTAACTCTGATACCGTTGACGAAAATGGAATCCGGACTATTATTGAATTTAGCGTAAACGATGAGGGAAAGCGTATCAAGGTATGTTTGTATTACTCTTCTCGTCTACGGCTAGAGGTTCACCTACTTTTAGACCACCCGCAGAATAAAACGAACGCTCCAAAAAGCTTTGGTCGATCACGCCACGGCTGAGCGAAAAGGATGGGTTAAATTTGGCGCAGAGAAGGGCAGCAAGCCAGGACCAGATCGCGCCACGACGACTGTTGGAGAGGCGATCGGATTGAAGCTGAGCGCGGGCCACAAGGTATGCGTTCACTTGATTCGGTGGCGTACGATTTGACACTGACCAACTGGCGTAGAATGCGGAACCAGAACCTGATCCAGACGCCGTGACTAAGGCCGCACTCGGTGGCAAGAAGATTTTATGTCGTGTGTGCCAGGGAGATCATTTCACGACAAAATGTCCCTACAAAGAGACTCTTGGACTCGGCACTGGTATGACCAAAGAAGTTCTTAATCATCATTCCTTTCTAACATTCTATTCTTAGGAGACGATATGCCTCCGCCCGAAGATGGTCCCGCCGCTCGACCCGAACCAACAACTGGTGAGTGATCTTTTTATTCTCAAATGCTTCCCGTTATTGACGATTGCCACAGGCAGCAAATATGTTCCTCCTTCGATGCGTTCTGGAGCTGGGCGTGGCGCGGGCGAGAGCATGTACCGTTCTGGCATGAACCGCGACGACATGCCAACCCTGCGTGTTACGAACGTCAGCGAGGATACCCAGGAAGACGACCTTCGGGAACTGTTCTCCAAGTAAGATGGCGCACATCTCGGTTTAGACTAGTACTAACAAATATCCACTCTACAGATTCGGCCGTGTTGCACGAGTATATATCGGCAAAGACAGAGAAACCGGTATCGGAAAGGGATACGCGTTTGTCAGCTTCGAGGAAAAGGCGAATGCGGAGAGAGCTATCCAAAAGGTTCATGGCATGGGTACGTACCACTATTGATTTCCTATTGATGCCAGTCTGACACAAACGATGCTATTCTAGGTTACGATAACTTGATTCTGAGCGTACAGTGGTCTCGTAAGTAATTTTTTGTTATCCTTGTTTAGGTGCGATCTAACATAGTACCACAACCGCAGAACCTCGTGAGCCTCGCGCGGGCTAAATTCTTGGGACCAGTCTTGCATGTATCTTTATGATGAATGATTTACCATGAACCATGAACGACTCGGTTATTTGATGAAACTTGATTTCCTACCCACATACATGAACAGCGCACTATATTGACTAAGGAGTCGGTTTTGCTGCCGATCACATCACCTATAAGACCCATTCGGAGACTGGACGCCAGGTACCGCTGGATGTTCGTCAGCCATTCGCACAACATGTGTGATATCTTTTGATTCTCAAATGTAATATGTATGCGTTAGTAGCCTCTGAGATAGTACTTCGCCCCGCTCAGTGGTCGGTCGAACGAGTAACCTAAAATATTTCACTTGGCAAGCATGGAAATTGATATATTAGCTAAGCCCGACTCAGTGAACAAGACGGCTTAGCAAAGTGGTTACTGCGATTGATTAGAAATCAATTCCTCTCTGAGGGCGTAGGTTCGAGTCCTACAGTCGTCGCTCTGGATATCTTTTTGCTTCTCTATTTCCTGGCCTCTCCGTGACACTCCTGCTGCCAAAAGAGTTCCGTTATTTTATGGTATATATTGATAACACCCATGTCCTTCCTTCCAAGCCTTTAGTGGGTGTCTAGCCTGCCCTGAGTGGGTCTGAACCCAATGGCAGGTATGCGCGTGGTTAGCTGCACCATTGTTGAGCTCAATCCAAGGTTCACGCACATATAACACTTCAAAATTGACCCAGCAATTATTTCAGCCTTCCTTGCGTGACCTAGCGTTTCGCAGCTAGTGGGACTTCCAGATTGGCCTATTGTTCCGCTTACCTCGGCGGGTGGCCGTTCAAGTTTGTCAAACGAAACTCTGGTTCGTAGATGTAGTCAAGTTCGGCATAAGAACGATTTTAGAATGTGCTATGGTTATCAGTGTCACTCTCGGCGTGACGTTTCTTATGGTTCGTCTGGTCGCGCCGAGCTATGCGGTCTGAAATTGCTTCTGCACGTGGGGACGGAATACGGTACCTAGACTAATGCTACAGTATTGTTCCTCCGAACTCTTATTGTTATCGTGTCATCATCCGGCCTTGTTCTTAAGAATACGTTTAGCTAGATACAAGTTGCAAGGATGGCGGAGAGCCCAGATACAATAAGGGCTCAAGTCCAAACCAGTTACGAAGGTATCGAAAACTCAAATTAAAAATTAGATGGAACGTATCTTGAACGGTGTAAACAGTAATTCATAGTATACGGTGGGGCAAAAATAGGATTCAAAAAGAACCATTGAAGCGACGACTGTAGGACTCGAACCTACGCCCTCAGAGAGGAATTGATTTCTAATCAATCGCAGTAACCACTTTGCTAAGCCGTCCTTGTTACCTCTCTCAGCATTACACTCACGTTCTCTCCCACAGCATCCTTGCCCGAATCGTGAAATGAACCGTCCCTCGGATGATTGACAATGATTCTGCGACGAAGGTTTGAGATGAGCTTCTCAATGAAGATCGTCGTACTTCAGTGAACATCTTCCCACGCATTAGATGGAATGTCGCTCAAACGTTAATAATTTGCCACCCTTCCGAGTCTCACCACCACTCTCGAACAAGATGATAATCAGACATATTTATTCCTTTAAAGTTATCCACTAGAACGCTACATTTTTCCGATTCAAGAATAGAGAGGAAGAAAGGGAATATGAGACTAAGGAGTGTGTTTATCGTACCGAGCACCAGGCGAGGTGAGAGTTGGACGCGGAGGGGAAAACAAACGAGAGTCGGTTACAGTGTTGGGCTTGAGTACATTTGGTGGGGGTTTTGTGTTCCGAGGGCCTTCAGTGGGGGGCGAGCGGTTTACACGTATACAGGGAGTGTTATTGTCACAGGAGGGTAGAGTATACAAACAGACAACATATAGACATTCAGAACCGAAGAGATTTTATAAGTAATTGCCCGAGATGAAAGATAGTGCAAAGGTGCAAGTGCAGTAGATCGAAGAGAAAGAGAACGGAAGAGATCAATCAAAGTTCAAGATTTATAGACGAGGTGCGTGGGAGGTGAATGGCGCGCGAGCAGGAGTGGGAGACGGAGATCGGTAGTCGTGCGCTTCTAGCGCTGCGCCAGTGACCGAGATTCCATGCTCGCTCTCCGCATACGAGTCTGTATCACTGTGCGTTACGGTCGATTGCTCAAGTTTGACGGGCTGAGTGCGCGCAGGGAGAGCGTCAAACGTGGCTTTCACAGGCGTAGGCGCAGGACGATCGTAATTGGAATAGGTGCCGACGGTGCTTGTGACAGGGAACGAGATCGAATCAGTGACGGTGGTAAGCTCGGTTGTGCCCTTGGACGTAAGATCTTTGCTGGTGTAGTTGGAGTAGTCGGGCTGTTTGCCTTCCTTGACGGGCGTAGCAGCGACTTCGAGGTCACCATGGAACGGCTTGTTGTCACGCTCGAGCTCCTCCTTGAGATTCCAGCGATAATCCGCAATCGGGTGCGCGAACACGCTGCGGCGGCTGGCCCGGTGGCGGAACGAGATAATCAAGTGCCATGTCACATGAAGCAGCACTAGACCAAGAAAAGAATTAGAAATCGAGACGATGCCAGATGGTCGGGATTAAGACTTACAAACGCCGATAATGGCTGCGAGGAGACCTGTCATCCCGCGCCAATTGCTGCAGATGGATGTAGCCGAATTCTTGGGGGAGAATTTCATGTTTACTGGAGGCGTGTTATCGATGCCAAAGTCGAAGTTGCAGACGCCCGGGCGGGAGGCAGCCATGAGACCGAGGCAGACGAATTCGCCGATGGAGAAGAGGGACATCCAAGTGAGCTCGAACCAGACGGGCGCTGGGCGTTTGAATTGAGGCTCAGCGACGAGGTGGAGTGCGATAAAGGCTGCGATGCCGACGTTGTAGTACATGATGCCGAGGACGTGCTGGTGGACCCCTGGATGGCGAGTGAGATGAGCGAATTTATGGGAGTGATGGGCGACTTACTGTTGTAGGACTCCTCGATGCCTAGTATCTTGGATGGGGAGTAGTCCGAGAAGGGGAAGGCTTTCGTCTGGGGGAATGCGGGCAGGGTAAACGAGAGCGCCATAAGCATGATGGTAACTGAAATTGTAATTATTAGTAAAGCGATTAACGAATATAATCTGAGCACCCACTGAGAACACCATGGCGGAACTGCAGGTGATATCCCTTCGCCTTATAGGACGGGAAGAGCCTCTGGCGAACGGCCCAGACACGGCGAGCAAAGTTGGAGTTGGCGTAGGCCATTGCGGAGAGGGGCAGAGATACAGAGAGGCCGTGCGAGTCGCAAAATTATAAACTGAAAAGCG
>JANWGL010003553.1:0-18452 GCA_025200755.1 Ceratobasidium sp. C01 | reverse complement strand
GTCCCGATACATCAACCTCAGCCAGGTCCAATTCTACCCATCTAGACCAATACGTCTCCTCCATCCTATCACAACAACAGACCTACGCCGGGTTCAACCTTCTCCTCTTCTCACCCTCCCCAACCTCAACCTCAACCTCTCCCAAGTCCAAACTAGACTACACCGGCACAATAACAACTAACTCCGGCGGAGGCGGTCAAATAACCTCTCGCTCACTCGCATCTCACGAATGCACATGCGGAGGCGTATCCAACGCAGACGATTCCGCCCACGCACACGAATCGGATACGGATTGGCCAAAAGTTAAACTGGGGAAAGAGTTATTTGGGGAGATTCTCGCGAGGGAGTGGGATGAGGAGGAGCTAGCGGAGAGTTTATGTGAAATGATGAGGTATGTTTATCAGTTCGAGACGGTCGTGCGGGGAAATTTGATCGACGATTTTTCGTTGTCGTGGGGGGTGGGGTAGTACAGAGAGCCCAGCGCCACCAACGACGAGATTCGAACTACGAACGACAATTAACGTACGGCCCCTCCCTGTCCAGCCGAAAACTTGGTCAAAACCAGAAGGGACCGTAACCACCGAAACCTCTCCAGGACAAATCGAACACCCGCAGGCGCCGGTGGAGACGTCTCACCCCGCTGCGCCGCTCCCTGCTTCTACCTACGCCGCCCCGGCTCTGGCGGCCAAGTCGGCGGATTACTACGGGACTCGTCTCACTACGGTTCTCCTCGTCCGACGAGACGGGCGCGTAACCTTTGTAGAACGAGATATCTGGTCTCGAGGAGAGGACGGCGCATTGTCGAGGATGGGAAAAGACTCCCAAAGACGATTCAACTTCAATCTCACTATTTGACCTTACGAAGGACAGCGAAGCAGTTGGGGACGATTGTAGAAAGGAGTGGATACAGCAGTACAAGTACAGTACAACACTGAAAAATTAATATCGTACAATATCGCGGAAGATACAGTCGAGTCCAGCTCTGATTGTTCTTGAATTACAACATCTTGTGCACTACCCTACACTGTGGGACGGACACATTCTTCATTATTGAGACCATTCTCTACTCCTCGCGTGCCAGGAGAGGAAGGGGAAGGTGAGGAGTGGGGATTAATGAGAGCGTGCGGCGACGCATCCAGGATGCGCCCCACTCCGACCCAGACGAGCAAACGCCACTTCCCCAACCGTCAATCCCACCACAACAGCAATAAGGAACGCAGCATTATATGTCCTGTAACAGCCAAGGAATAGATCAGCAAGCGCGCTCGCCAAGCCCCAAAACCAGGAACACATCCAAGACCCGAACAAGCTCGGCAAAAATAATTCCCCGATATTCCGGGAGAAAAACAGTCATGTGTCTCACTCACATTACGCTCAACATGAGGAAAAATCCAATCAAGCTCTGTACGCCTTGCATGGCCCCCCTCGCGATGTCGTGTATCCACTCAAAGGGCGGGATGAGAGGAGGTATCCCGCCCATCACATACGTTGCGCCGGACCCTGACTCGATGGATTTAGAGTGTGAATGGGTGGATGCGTTGTCTGGTGTTACGAGCGTTCGTGTGAGCTGAGCAGCAGTGCTGTGGAAGGGATAAACGAAAATGGGATCAATTAGCTTGAGATAAGGAACGAGGAGGATAGGAGAGAGGAAAAACGCACCGTCTCCTCCACCAAGCTTCGACCAACCCCTTTGCATTCGCCAAAAACCTCTCAAAAATAGCCAATGCCACGAGGGCAATGCACGCTCCAGCGAGGGCACCAGGGGAGCCTGGTACCCAAGCTCGGAAGAACAGCGCATCGGCCTCTGCCATCCAATGGAAGTACGGCGTCATCATCATCATAGAGGACATGTCCGGGGAGGTAGTTGTGAGGGTAGTTGTATTGCCAGGAGTTGTGGTCTGCGCATCTCCATGAGCGAGGACGCTCGGGAGGAGCGTGATAAGGGCAAGGAGAGGGAAGGACATTGTCGTTGATGTGATTGGTACGAGCAAAAGTAACGACGGGATCAAAAAACAACTCCGTGTAGGTGGGTGTGAGAAGAGTGCAAGAATGCCACCAGGGCGAGAAAGAAGGTGAAGAAGGTATGTACGGGGAGCAGAAAAAAGCTACTCGTAGCGAGCAGTATAGACGAGGTCGAGTTCAAGTATACGCCGTGCCAAGCAAACTCGCTAGCAACAGAAACGTCAGAGGGTCCAGTGCCAGGTGCCAGGTAATCGTGAGTTGAAATCTGTCGCGAGCAGCCAGCTGCAGTCCCCGTATCTGTCGAAGTAGTGTCGTCGTCGCAGAGACAACAAGTCCCAGTGCACGTGATGTGGAGGATACCCGCCGGGGAACTTTGGAGACCGACGTTTGGATCAGACGATACACACACCTCGAGTCGTGCGTTCTCGAGGGATTTTTTGTTGCTGCTGGTTATATACTCGAGTGTCCAGGGGTTGTTCAGGTCGTACCAAGGATGTGTGGATTGAATTGATCCCTTGTCCATCTGTCCACCAGCCAACAAGTGCGGCCTCGGGGCGAGCACGAGCGAAAGAGGCATATTCACGCCTCGCGGCGTACACTCTCGTTCCTAAAGGATCGACGCTATCATTGGACGTGAAAGGAACGAAAGCAAAATGTGTGGGGTGGCTGATTATGTAATATTAATGAGAGCGAACATCATGGCCAATCTTTTCCCCCGTTCCACTCGGTGGCAAACAAATTCACTAAATTATACATAAAGTCGACATAACACAACATAACTAACAGGAGAAGTCCACTCAGCCTGCTTGGGCTACAGGTGCCTCGGTCTCCGAACCCTCATAAGCAATGCCACCTCGTTCTCGAGCCAACGCCCAGATTCGCGTCTACACCCACACACCGACGCTCACACCCGTAGCTATCGCCACTCCAGCTCCCTCACCGGCCTCTGCCTGTCCTAAGCATGAGCTCTACTCTCGGTTCAATGACAAACTCCCCAACGCACCCGCGGCTTTATCTACGCCTAGACTCGAACCAGCCGCTAGTGTGGACCGTATGAGGCGCTATTAGATGGTTGTTGTCGAAGGGCTAAGATGAAGTGGGTCAATCAGAGAAGTTAATGGAATCGTAGAGAACAGGAACTTGAGAACAAGATGTAGGTTCAGGTTGCCTAGAAGACAGATCGAGGTATCTTCGCCGGAGACTTCGGCGCAGATTTAACTGAATTTTAGGTAGAAGATGTATCGTCTACTTCAGGTTTCTTTCTTCGTTCCTCGGAGTGTCATCCTCGCGTCAACGGGAGTCGACTTTCTTCCGCGATCGGGGAGCGATTACGCGAATTGGGCCAAAAAGTGTGGAAAAGTGTCAGGGTACGAGTGGTTCATGTCTCTTTGCTGGAGTAGACGTAGCAGATAGGGGAGGCTTCGTATTCAAGGCTGCGAGCAATGGTGCAACAGCAATGGTGCCAATTTAGAAAAACAGTAATAAATATAAAATATACGCCAATTAACTTAGGTGTGTTCAAGAGGTCTTGGACGTGGAAACGATGGCGGAACATGGAGGAAGATGAAGGTGAGGATAAAAGAGGCGGGCTATGGTTTGTTTGCGTCACTAATCCTGTTAGCCGGGTAATAATCGCCGGGCGCTTGAAGCGGGCATATGCTCGCTGGTGACCAGTGATCACGGCGAGAGCCCAAGAGCAAGAACCGCCAGCTCTCCCGGGTATTTCTAATGATTATTAAAGAACTTATTGTAGACTCGGTTACATGATTACTTTGTAGGAATGCTTTTGTAAGCGTGCCATCTGCTCCGGTACCACCTTAGGCTTTTTGGTATCTTCCACCGTCCATGGAGCCCCGTCCTTGGATGAGCGGGGGAATTGAATTGCTTCCGTGAACTAGGAGTGGGGGGAATCGAATTAATTCCAAGAACTAGGAGCGGGGGTAGGACTCATACTGAGCTTTGCGGCTAGGGCGGGCAAGAGCGTCAAGGCAGGAGCGATCCATCGCTCCAGCGTCAGTGTCAGTATTGTAAAGGCGTAGAAATTACGGATTATCTCCATTGATTTCATAGAAATGTAGGCACTCTCTGTTTAGGGGGTCTATTATGTTTTACCGGCGAGTCGATGGAATGTTTTGCCTGGAAAACTGGTCAGGATTAGTAAAAGCCACCTGCGTATATGTGATAATATATGAATCTTAACGTAAATCACATTCGCACATATGTTAACACAGAATAGACAATCAAGGGAAGCATACATTTACACAGTTTCTGGAAGTCCTAACCTTCAATTCTGACACAGCGTTCAGCAGATACCCACAAAGCTCTTCTGTCTCCAGGATCGTTCTGCCACTCGATATATGACAACTCTCAAGCCGAAGTTGTTTCAAATGACGCAGGTCAACCAATAGCCGGGCGGTGCCTTCGGTATGGAACATGCAATCTTCTAGCCAAATAGAGTGGATAGGGGAGACTCTGTTATGTTCGTTTATCCCTTGCAAGGTTTTAGCCATAGGCTCGTCGATAAAAAGGTCTTGGAGCCATATTGTTTCAAGGTTAGGCAAGGCGTAAAGAAGTCGATGAACGACATGTGAGTCCACGTCAGCCGCATTAAACCGCAGAATCGTAACGGCGGAACGGCATGGGGAGCGACTGAAATAGTCAGCTAGATCGTTAGTGGAGTGAAAGTCCTCGTAGTCCAAAATGGAGAGAGCAAGATGCTTGGATTTGGATGGTAGAAAGGGGAGGACGAGCCTAGGATCAACGGACTTGAGATCTAGCACTTCGAGATGGTGGAGAGGTGCGGGAGTTAAATTAAACCCGGCTACGTCCGCCAAATCGAGGTTCGTCAGAGCCAATAGTTGTAAAACTGGACAGGCAAGAATTATACTCCGAAGTTGTACTACTGTGAAACGGACTGCGCGGGAGTGGAGCCTCAAGTGGACTAATTTTGACATCTCAGGGGGGAAATAGTTACGTCCAAGTAATTCAACACTTAGCCGAAGATGTGTCAACTCCTGGCACTGAGATAGCCAGTCCATCAATGTTGAGGGTTCATCGGGCAAGCCGCTAGTCCTAGCATCAAATTTTGTGAGGCTATTGGCAACACCGGTCTTGAACCAGTGATTCAGGAGGTTGTTTAGGTATGATGTCGCAGGTAATAATAGAGCAAGCGTGTGAATTGCTTTTCTGCCGAGAGATAGCCTGTGAAGAGAGCCGTCCGGTGTAGCCTTAGGTTCAAATTGGCTGTAGTGTGATAGCACGTCTACAACTACGTCAAGAGGTGTCGCTCGCGCGCGATCTAGCCAGAGAGATGTGCTTTCCAGACCACGCTCATATGAATCTGCGGCTGAGAGAATAGAGATATAGGTCCAGAGGGCACTGGTATCAACCGCAATTCGTCGCCAGTACCTACACACACCAGAGATAGCACCTCTATTGCTCAAGTCGGGACGATGCCAGCCATTGTTTAGATCCCCGAAGATCTCGGAATTTGGAACGGAGGCTTCATGCGTAGCGAGGACGAATATATGAGCTAGGATCTCTGGATGGAGAGAGAAAATAGGGCTCAGAAAGTTTCTTGTGTTTCTCAGGGAGGTTTGGGTATGATTCAGGAAAGCCTTATGTTGGAGGATAGAGTCCAGCGGACCATCAATGAGCGACACCAGGTTCTGTAGAACAAGTCTATCCTTGATGAATATAGCGTTGTATTGCGATTCTACTACTCTCCCAAGATCATTGAGTACCGCAGAGTAATCTTGTAAGGCGTTGGTCAGAGCTTCATTAGCGGTCTTGATTCGCCTGAAGTGATCTTCCAACATGATTAGAAATAGTGCTAGGAATAAAGTCAAATTAGAGGCGCATATATATTATCAGGGTTGAGTACTTGCAATGGGTAGTCCCCTCTGGCGTGTTATAAATTCCCGTGTGAGGTAGCAGATTGCGTGTTCGAGGGCGTGGCCCGAGGTCACGTGGGTTGCTGACCTTTCCCTCTGGAAGAAGCGCCCGTGCGGGCGCGGTAGACAGAGTCACCTTATTCGCTGAACCCCTAAATGAAACATATAGTTCTAACCACTCAGCACTCGCTAAAACTGAGCCAGCGCAATTATTTCCGGCATATCTTTACTCCTTGACAATTTGTGAAGATGCTCGCCTTTTTCATACATATTTTCGAGGGCGAACGGTGGTGATGGTCTAAGTTTGGATGTAGGTGAATTCGGGGTTGGCACTTAATGCTGCGGTTGATGTGTGCGGTTTTTCTGACGCGATTGTTTTTGGGTGTCGGTTCATTTAAGCTAAATTTGTATGGCGTACGAAGTATCGTTTTTGAGAACTTGTCCCATCTAAAATGAAGTTGTTTTTTCGTCTTATGTTTTGAAAGATTTCAGCGAGGGCAGATTTGTAATTTTGATGAGGAGCAAAAGACTTTTTTGTTGTGATCTTACAATATGTTCCACGCAATTGTGAGTAGTTATTGCAAGTATTGTAAACATTCATTATGCATAGTAAGATCACAATACATGCATCAATACTTAAGTGTTATACGCTATATATGCATGCGTGCTTTTTGATAAAAAGATTACCAGTAGTGCGACAGGACCGGGTGTGGTGCCATTGTATATGTATTTAAGTGTCTGAGTGATGGGAACGCATATCTGTTGGCTCGGGCTTGCGGTTGCTCGGCCCAGCGCTTAAAGCGGCTGGCGATATTGAGGCTGGCTGGTTGGTTTCAGGGCCGCTACGTTAAGAGTCAATAATAAATACTTACTATTGTACTAGTAGCTGGACGACATGAAGCGATACGGACGAAGTCTAAAGTTAAAAGGAGTGTTGATCACATAACAACCGAATGGGGCGGGGACGGGAATATTCGCTAATTTATTCATAATTTCAACACGACACAACCAGCAAGAGAAATCAAGATAGATCTACTCGGTCTGTTCGGGCTGCGCACTCTTGGGTCGCCGAATCTTCACAATCAACGGTCCCTTCGTCCCTGAGCCAACACCCAGAGTCGCACTCGCGCCCGTGCCCACACCCACTCCCGTAACCATCGCCGTACCTGCACCCGCGCCAGTCTCATTCTGCCCTGGTCCTGGGCTCTGCTCTCGGTTCAACGATAGACCTTCCAAGGCGTTCGCAGCTTCGTCTACACCCGGACTCGACCTCGCCGCCACTGGGGGTTGCTGAGTCGCCGCGGTCGAGGGACCAAGAAGGACTGGGTCGATTGGCGGAGTGGGTGGGATCGCCGAAACCGGAACCTTCGAAGGGGATGCAGGTTTAGGTTGTCGAGAAGAGACTGATCGAGGTTTCTTCGCTGGAGACGTCGGCGCAGATTTAGCCGGCTTCGAGGTAGACGAAGCATCGTCCGCTTCAGGTTTCTTTCCTCGTTCTCGGAGTGTCATCCTCGCGCCAAGAGGTGGGTCGACTTTCTTCCGCGAGCGAGGAGAGGGTGCGTGAATGACACCAAACGTAGCGTCTAGAGTTGGCAAGAGTGACAAGGCGCGGGCCATCCACGGCTCGGGTGTGGGAGCAGGCGTAGCGGATAGACGAGGCTTTCGTTTCGTATTCAAGGCTGCCGCTTCCAACTACATAATCAATCGCACTGTAAGCCAAAACTGGTGGTACTAGTAAGTGCGAGGTGCTCACCTTCTCCAAGTTTTCGACGCTCCACCACTCCTTCTCCTCGCTCTCGAGCATCCCGGCAACCCACGCGATCCCACCTCCCACTAGCGCTCTATCGCTATACCCGCCTTCCAAAACCCCAACAACACGTCCCCGCGCCACAGTATCCGCAAAGAGCCGAGCATCGTGTGCGAATCGATTATAGAAGGTTGTAGGAACCCGCCGGTTATGTCGAGACATCGACTCGTATTCATGTTCGCCTGCGTCAAATCCACAACTTTTGTTTCTGTCAGTATAATGACAGATAAAAGGAAGCGAGGGGACGTACCTGACAAAAATAAGCGTTTTCTCTGCAACGGCTCCTGTGCCTTTCAAAAACTCCCTGGCGCGCCCGAACAACCTGCCAGTGTACCCATCCCCCTCCGCACTCCCATATAGCCGCTGGAAGAAATCAGCTTCGTTCGCCCATTCCTGAAGATGTACGTTCTCAATATGTTGGCCATGTGCGTTGCCATGCAGAGAAACAGATGCCGCCGCCGTCAAAGTTGGATCACCATCCTACTCGCAGCTTATGTAAAAATCAAGAGACAGTGGAGGAAGGTGCACCTACTTCGCATGGATAAGAAAGGATATCGTGCAAACTTCCGTAGTAAATTTGAAGACCTTCTTTATCGGCGTCGGAGTCCGGAGTTCCTGCGGCGCGTCGAGCGGCTCGTTCAAGAGACTCACGGTGCGTCTGCGCGTTAATCTTCCACGCAATCGACTGCGTTCCATTCCCTACCCCACACATCAACCTCCTCGATCAAATCAAACCAATAAGTTAAATTTAAACTCACCATGATGCAAATCGATATCAAATATGACAACCCTGTTAATCCCATGCGTATGATATGCTACGCACGATCAACCCTACGAATGTAAACATCCCCTATATCAAACTGACGTGATTCCCACTCACCGTGAGCCGCACCAACCATAACGTTGTTCACCCAACAGAATCCAGCGGGTTCGTCCGAGCCGCAGTGATGTCCTGGTGGGCGGACTGCTACGAACGCGCGTGGTGCAGGGGAGGAGACAACAGAGTCTACGGCGATACAGGTAGTTTGGAGGGCACCTGCTATGGCTAGGAGTGTCTTTGGGCATACTGCGTATGCGTCAGCTCGAAGATATCCCTAGATTTACGATACAACGTACGGTATAGATCTCCTTGACTCAATCCCTCGCCCTGAGGAATCTCACTATCTCCGGCTTTGATGCGCCCTTCAGCTTCAGAGACCCATCGAGCTAGCTGTGAGAGATACTCCTCCCCCGTACTAGAAGCAGCTGTATCTTCTTCGAGCGCATGGACTGTGCGAACCGCGGGATTGGCGAGGAAAGCCGTGTCGTCTGGAGTGGGGTGGCGCGATATGTGAACGACGGAGCTCCGACTTTCAGGGGCGTCCTTAGATTCCAATTCCAAGTTATTAAGAGAATTAACAAGTGAATCCGTAGTAGGTGATGTTAAAGCGGCAGTGAATTCGGCGCGTGCAACAGAGGCGGCGATCCCAACCGCGAGAGCGCGTAGACGCTCCGGACGTTCAACGATGGAAGAAAGGTCTTTATCTCTAATGTAGCGGTGTTCAGCGCAAGCCGGTTGGATGTGGATTGAAAGTTTGGGAGATTCGTTCATCGTGGTGGTGGTTGTGTGGAGGAGGATGTTCGGCGCTTAGATGTGATGATGTCAGGGCGATCGAAAGCCAAATTTGGAAGAAATTAGGTTTTAGCGTTCGTGAGGATTCTGCGATTATCTACACTACAAAGATCCTGTATTATGAAATGATGATAGTGTAAGAAGAAGGGAATTGTATAAATAAGACTATTCGTCATAGATGAGAACCGTTTTACTCTGGATGATCCCAGGCTTTCCTCCGATACAATTATCGGTTATACCAATACCATTGCTTCCCGGTCTCTTGAAACCACGCTCCAGCTGGGACCTTTCGAGTGAGTGATATTTTCAGGTACGGTAAGTAAGCGCAAATTTGCACCCTAGAAAGCGCAAAATACGTCGAAGAACAAAGAGCCAATACGGGCGTTGTAGAATAGTCAACATCACAATTTAGGTGCATTAGAACTCTGGACATCCGGACGCCTGAGCATTAGGCGAGCATCAATGGAGCTGAAAGATCGCAACTCTGAACAGATATTGGACACAAGGCACTCGAAGATACCACGATTCTGTCCGCGAAGTCGACTCAGACAGTAAGTGGAACAGGGTTTGAGATGATCCTAGTCGCCATTCGTGGAGAACCCGGTCAACCCAACATTGAACTGATCAATAACTTATTACGGGGAAGCGGGAGATGCTAATCACTCACCATCACTTTTTATCACACTTCGTCCGGGCACAGGTCCTGACAGTTCTATTTCCGGGCTCAGGATCGTCCCAGTCTTCAATTGCCCTCTCGTCCTCGTCCCCTTCGTAATACTCCACTAGGGACGGATCAGTTGTATGTGGCGCGACATAACACGGCGGAAACGGTCTACTCTCATCGGTATATTCCTCTAAGCAGCAGAGTGCCCGATAAAGAGGAGCGTTGTTTGAGGCCTTGCCCGCATGCTCTGGCTCTTCGTGCTCAACCACACATGCTGCATCGTGATTCCTAGACTCGAGGTATGTTACGTGGCAGCGAACGCAGTGTAGAGGGGTGGTAGCAGCCTTAATGAGGGGTTCGATTAAACGTTTGAGTGCTTGGATGTCCTCGGAAGTTACCGTATCAAGTGACTCGTTGAGTGTACGAATGAGATTAGGCGTATGGGATTGGTTGAAGACGCGACGAAGAAGACTAATATCTTCGGAAGATTCCGATGATCCCGCGGTGGTAGTAGCGTCATCGTCAATTTTTCTCTTTCTGTGCAAGTTCAGGGGCAATGCAATCCGGAAGATAACAGCACATACTTGGCGTCGTGGGACATGGTGGTCGAAACCAAGGAATCAGCAGGTCAAATTGAGGCGCGGTGAGTTCGTCACCGTGATCACGGGGAGATGAAGGATGCTCGGCGCTTAGAGTCGATGATGTCAAGGCGATCGGAAGCCAAATTTGGGTGAAATTAGGTTTTAGCGTTCATAAGGATTCAACAATTATCCGCCTAACTAACATTCTATGTCCCGAAATGAGAACCATACAAGAGGAGGAAATCGCCGACCCAAACGAATTCATCAATAGGTATATATCTTATGGATGATCTCGGCGTTGTGCAACAATTTAGTTATCAGTCATGTCGATACTTTCCCGGTTCCCGAAAACCTGCTCGAGCTATTTCTTGCGGCAAATCTCACAAAGGGGCGATATTTCTCCCTCGATTCAGATAAACGTAGATTCATATACCAGAGCGAGTAATATACATCAATAGACGGAGCGACGACAGGTCCATTGGTGAATAATCCGTAAAACGCTACTGATACATAGAAGTCTGGAGCACCTTGACGTCTGGCCATTGAATTTGTGCTCATGGATCAAAAAAGCCATATCCAAAGTTCGGGCTGACCTCAATCACCGTTCCAGGGAGGCGCCGCTGAACTAGCGATAAAACTAAACGTCATCACTATCCAGAGAAATGGAGAATGTTAACCACTCACCGTCACTTTTTATCACATTGCTTCCAAGCACAGGTCCTAACGTTTCTGTTACCGGGTTCAGGATCCTCCACCTCTTCCCTCTCGTCCTCATCCCCTTCATAATACTCCACGGCCAACGGATCAGTTGTGTGTGCCGCAACGTAACACGGAGGAAACGGCTCATCCTCATCGGTATATTCTTCCAAGCAGCAAGGTGCCAAATAAACGGGGCCGCCCCTCGCCTTGTAAGCATAGTATGGGGTCTCATGTGGGATGACGCAGGCTTTACGATGATTCTTCGACTCAAGGTACGTTTTATGACAACGAACACAGTGCAGAGGAGTGGTGGCGGCCGTAATGAGAGGCTCGACTAGACGTTTGAGCATTTGGATGTCCTCAGGAGTAGCCGTATCTCGGGATTCATTGAGTGTACGAATGAGAGTAGGGGTGTGAGATTGGCTGAAGACACGGCGAAGAAGATTGATGTCGTTTGCGGATTCGGACGATGCCACAGTAGCTGTAGTATCCTCTCCAATTTTTCTCTTTCTGTGAAAGTTAAGGGCGATCAAATTCGGAGAATAATAGCACATACTTGGCGTCATGGGACATGGTGGTCGAGAATGTGGGATCACCAAAGACAAATTGGCGCGTGGTCTACCACAGGGCGCATAATGGGTGCAAACAAGAATGATAGCTCATTCCAAAACCGAAACGTGTCCATAGTCTAAGGGTTTATAAACAAATGTAGAAACATTGTACAAACCTAGTTCTGTCCGTTATAGCCACACAAAAATTCATCAAATCAACGGCGACGTGCGCAAAACAAAAAATAAGTTTTGTAGAGGTTTCATTCTGGCTTATAGGCGATCCCAAAGTTATCTCCCAGATGATCATTAGTCGTGCCCACGCTCCCGGGATTCCTGAAACCTCGTTCCAGCTGCTTCTGATAAGACACCTTTCGAAGGCGGGCAGTCTCGCCAGGAGTAAGATGGATATAAATTTCCACGCTGGAATAGGCGAATGAGCATGCAGTCGCACGGCAGAGTAAAAACTCACCCAACAGCGTGAAGAATGAACGCCACCCAAAGTGCGGGGCCGAACGACATACGAAAAGCGGAGCCAATGGAAACCGCAGAGGTCCACCGCGCCGGGATCGAGACATATGCGCCGACTTGCCCGTTCACACAGGTAGGATAATCCGCCGCCAGTTTCGCTTCGTTATCCACCACAAACGCAACTTCTTCGCAAGACCATGCCTATAAATTTACCTTTTAGTACATGAGCGTGCGGGTAATTCGAAGACGTACCACCTGGTATTGATTGATGGCTGAAATGATCTTTGCAGTAATTATCAACACAATTCGTAGAGTGATAATGCTGCTTGCGTAGAACCATGTTCTCAACATCCACTTTCGGTGCTGATCGATTTGCAGTAGTTTTATGTTCCAGTAAGCTAATGAAACCGACACCAGAGTAGCCACCCCCAAGACAATGCCGCCCGCTTGGATGCTGATGTCTCCACCAAACGAACGACGAGCCAGAACAAACCCGGTGGCCGTACCCAAAAGTAGGAGAAATATAGCGATGTAGCCACACATGCGGTGCACGATGATGGCCTTGTAGCGTATAGCTGGGATAAACTGCATGACGGCGAGGATGCCGGCGGGAAGTACGGAGGCAAGGTGGATGAGGATCGCCGGCTTGTAAAGATTTGTGCGCATATGGTACCATTCGCCGGGAGCAAGGTGGCTCTTCAGTGTTGGAACATGAAGGAGCATGAAACGCGAGAGAGCAAAGCCAAACATTGCGCCGCTGTTCATAAAGGAAAACTCAGTAAACTTGCGAGCCTTGCGGCTAAGATCGAGCGAGCGTACCCAAATATAAACCCTATATTCGGATATCGTAAGCAAGAAATAGAGTGAATTGAGTAAAACATTGCTCACATAGTATAAAATTATATCCCTTCTTAAACCCAAGGGCACCGTAGGTCCTGGCAAAAATGCTTGGTTTGGAGCTAACCATATCCTGAGATTTTGTTGTAGCCTGCGAATGTATGCGGTCGATAGACATTGGGCGGCCTCTAAAAGAATACAGAGTAAAGTGGGTGGAAAGGAGTTGTTGGTTTTCGACAACAAGATTCTACATCTTATATATGGCGTTAAGGTGAACAGTGCTCAGTAGCGATTTCGACTACCAGCCCGAGCCCGTTCAACGACCGGGGATTAAAATGGCTTGACTTATTGCAATTGCAGCCAAACAACACTCCACCGACACGGACACGGTGATTAAGAAGGAGACGATAAACGTCGAGATTGTATGAAGAGCCACAAACACCTTATTCGGCATATCCACCCACCCGGCGGGATTTCCAGATTTGGGGCTGCCCGAGCGCCGCTCGGACTCTTGGTGACAAATATATAACACAGCCGCACACCGCATTGACACATTCATGCAACTCGGTTGATGGCGAAGCAAAGTTGTGAAGAATTCCGACGTTCCCGGCGATGCTGTGCTTGCGGTTGGAGATAATCGTCTTAGGATTGGTTCAATTGCGCCGGAAGGCAAAACGAAAACGAAAGCCAGCATTGCCCCCCAGGTTTATGACGCAGAAATAGGCTGTTAGCACGCCGAAGATGAGGAATAAATGCGTTAATGGGATAGTGCCGCATTTCACGAACGACACGACTTTACATATTACGCTTGTGGCAGTGAACCTTCTGCTCAGCCTGCGTATCATCTTGGTTATTGGTACATAGCAGCGTCTCTGCTCACACTGTAAGATTCACAGACCAATTAATTCAAAAATCAACAAGTGAGATTGAAGTGAGTTAAGTTCAAACGACGGTGAGTTTGCACAGCGCAACTGAAGCAGCGATACAGACTACGACAGTGTTGGCGTAGTCGATAGTGCGGGACCAACAGGACAAATTAGCGCACAGTCTGCCACAAAGCCAATAACGGATGCAAACAAGAAGGTAAATGCAGTGTAAATACATCTCGAAATTATGTTCGTCGCTAAAGGGTATGGAAGTGAAAGTAGAAAACGTCGCGGAAAACTATTCCATCCGTTATAGTTACATAAAAAAAAGTTGGAACACATGTCACTAATGCGCTGGAGAAAGCAAGACTTGTTGAAATTTCATTCTGGCTTATAGATGACCCCAAAGTTATCTCCCAGATGATCGCTAGTCGTCCCCACGCTTCCAGGATTCCTAAAACCTCGTTCCAGCTGCTTCTGATAAGACACCTTTCGGAGACGGGCAGTCTCGCCAGGAGTAAGATGGATGTATACTTCCACCCTGGAAGAGTCGAGGTCTGAATGAGCGTAGCGTCACAACCGGGGAGTAAAAACGCACCCAATAGCATGGAGAGATAGAGCTATCCAAAGCGCGGGACCGAACGACATCCGAAAAGCGGAGCCGACAGATAATGCAGTGGTCCAACGGGCCGGAATCGCAACATATGCACCGACCTGTCCGCTTGCACAAGAAGGATAATCCACCGCCAGTTGCGCTTTATCGTCAACTACAAATGCGACTTCTTCACAAGACCACGCCTAAAAGGTTATTTTTGTTAGCATTCGAACAAGCCAATAATTAGAAAACATACAAGCTGATACTGGTCGATGGCTGAAATAATCTGAGCGATTGATATCAATAAAAGCCGTACGGTAATAATACTGCCCGCGTAGAACCAGGTTCTCAGCATCCATTTTCGATGTTGGTCGATTTGTAGTAGCTTGATGTTCCAATAAGCCAATGTAACCGATACCACGGTCATTGCCCCTAGGACAACGACGCCTGTTTGGATACTAATATCTCCACCAAATGAATGGCGACCTAGGACAAAACCTGTGGTGGTGCCTAAGAGTAGGAGAAATATGGTGATATAGCCGCATATGCGGTGTACGATAAGTGCTTTATAGCGGATAACTGGGATAAACTGCAGGACAGCGAGGATGCCAGCGGGAAGTACGGACGCAAGGTGGATGAGGATCGCCGGCTTGTAGAGGCTCGTACGCATATAGTACCATTCGCCCGGAATAAGGCTGTTCTTAAGTGTTGGGACGTGAAGGAGCATGAAACGCGAGAGCGCAAAGCCAAACATTGCGCCACTATTAATTCGTGGGGGAGGATCAGTGAACGAGAGCCCTGTAGTTATCCTAAAACGGGCATACCCGAATATAAACCCTAAAATGAGTCCTGGTGAGCCACAAAGATCACAAGGAAGTAAGAAATCGCTTACAGAGTAGGAAATTATAGCCTTTCTTAAATCCAAGAGCACCGTATACCCTGGCAAACCCGCCTGGTTTAGAGGTGACTATATCTTGAGATCTCGTTGACGTCTGCCAGCGGAAGCGGTCGATAGACATTTGGGCAGTCGCTAGGCGGAAATGGACGAGGGCAGGTGCAAAAGGACTCTGGGGTTTTGAGAAGATCCTACGTATTAAGTGTCCTCCCCTCCGTGCTTGAGGCCATTCAATGATCAAGTATTAGCGCGGCTCGGCACTGCAATTGTATTCAAATACCACAACGCCGACAAGCACATGACGACGGAACAGGGGACAGGGTTATTTCTGAAAAGCCACAGACACCTTATTTAGCACATCAACGATCTTGGCGCTGTCATCAAACTTTGGGCTGCCCGAGAATCGTTCGGCCCCTAGTCAACCTGGCGCAACCGTACATAGCATTGGCCAGAATTCGACAAGCCAGCGCCGCAACTTTGATTGCCGGAGCGAATCAAGCAATAGTGAAGGGGAATCTGGGACAATCTGAATGTCCGCAGCGATGCGGTGCCCGCAGTCGAAAAAGCAAAGCGGATTGATGGGCGATCCTCGAAGAAGTGAAACGCAACCGAAAACTAGCAATGCCTCGAGAATCAGCAAGCAGAAAAGGTCGCCAGCCTACTAAATAAAACAATACGTGCACGATATAGGCTGGTGCTGAATTATGCAAAGTATATCAACCAGTCAGCTAGGACAATCACAACTCTGCGGCATAACCGAACGCCAGAAAATAGGATCCACATGTCGTCTGGGGGGGGGGGGGTTAAATCTAGGTTGATTTTGAATCCGGGTAGACCTAAGAGGGAATAGTAGGGTGGGTTTAATGAACCCAAGCACAGCTGCGATGCTGATTTTGAGAGCACGTAGGTATTTAGGCTAGATCGGACAAAATAGTTTCTCACACAGGCGGATTCCATATATTGGTTGAATATGGATCGAGGACCCAAATGATATATTATGCTTGGTTGTGGTGGCGAGATAGACATAGGAAGTCCAGCGGTTGGTAAAGATTCCACCAGTTTTTGGGAAATGATTCTGCTTCTCTTACACGCTCCTCCTGGTTTCGGCGTCTATCCGGTGAAAGCTGAAATCCATGAACTGTTTGCCAGTATGTTTGAGGAGGATACGCGTCCGCCACCACGTTCCCGCACAGATCCGCGTCCTTTCCTTTTCTGGTCTGCCTCTCCTCCAGTGTCCGCAGCAGATACCTCGAGGAAATCTTCGAGTGAGCGGTGGTGACATCTAGTTATAAATTATCTGCGCGAAACTTCTGAAGTTTGGCTTCCCTATACCGGCGTGTAGCCATGTTTGAAGGAACATTTAACGGCCGTTTCGGAATCTACAATTCGCAACAGTTCAAAGTTCAAGTTATTTCCACTCTAAGCTCGGAGGGAAATTGAGTGCCAAAAAGAAAAACGCAAACGAATCATAAATATTGAATAAACATAATTACATCTCAAGCGCGAATAAGTAGTCCGTCACCGGCCCCACTTTATACATACACCCATCCCTCCTCCGGCACCAGCCTAATTGGCCCTTTAGCAATCATAAAACGTTGGTAGTACCTCCAGCTCCTCGCCTTCATCTGTACCACCGGATGACCCGCATACATCCTCATCTTCTCCCCCGTCTCTGAGATCTGGAACCAAGGCGCAAGTTGGGTACGACGCTTCCTCCACCAATCAATTGAATGGCGCGCCTCGGCTTCCGCGAACAGATGCCTCTCGAATCGCATTCCAGCATTGACGGCGTGCTTCTTGCATGGAAGAGCTTCGAGCCAGGGAACGAACCAGAGGAATACATCGCTGAGTATTAAGCCTAGTACATTTGTACGAGTAGCCTACATATCCTAAATTTGTCAGATTCAAATCTCCGGGCCGATGAGTTATGGACGTACCGCCCAGTCTGGCCAGTCCAAATCCAATCTAAGAGCGAGCTGCTCAACAGCAGGCTGAATGTCCGCGGTCTCCCAAAGCCAGTCATTTTTGAGATCATGCAAGAACGTATAGGTAGAGGGAAACACATTTTTACGGATTGTGATAAAGGCGGAGTAATTGTCGATGGAGGCGAGCTCAGCATACTCTGCGAAGATAGCTTTGTTGCGGCGCCTGGTCTCCTTGGAGGCGGCGAAGAGTGCGAGAGGAGAAGTCATTGTGGGTAATTTTGGGTGTAGGTGGGTGAGAGTGAGGGTGAGATTAGGTGTGGTAGGCGGGTGTGGGTGTGGTGAGGAGTGTGTCTGCCTTGGAGGTGGGAGGGGCGCTTTATATAGACGAATGTGAGGACGAGAAGTGTGACTCCGCATATATCCCCAGAGTCACAAGGTCACAATATACCCGAGACTTGCCGCGGGGTGGACTGGCGCGATGCCAGAAATCCAATAAAAAGACCATAAGGTCAAATAATCAGCAGAAAGACGTGGAGGGGCTGGACCAAAAGTGTGGGGTGGGGTACACGTGACTTGGGGAGGTGGCCTTTGCAGATCCAATTGCCATTTTAGGGAATATTACTTCGGGGCCATCCGGTGAGGGCAGTCTAGAATACGATTCTGACAAATTCAATTTGCTGATTGGTGTGTTGTTTGATTGTGCATCGATACAAAATACAGGTTGTCTCACTCTCGTTCCCCACGTGATCTATACACTCGAAATTAGCTCCTATTCGCCACCGTAATTCCCCCTGTATAGTTCCTGCGATCGTATTTGCAAGCATAATCCATCGAGAGAGACGATAATTGAGCTGCATTGAATATCTTTACATACGACTACGTCTGACTTGTAAACATCTTCGCCGAGAAATCAACGTCGCTATCCACGGTTTCAATTATCCCCTTCTCCTTCGGAACCCAGCCCAAAGCCTTGAGCCGCGTCGAATATGCTCGAGAGTTACTTCCTATATACAACCAGAGGATTGGGTCCTCCTCGGCGCCTACACTCTTCACCTCGGGTGTATCCAACAATCCTAGTCCCAATCAAAGGTTAGACC
>JANWGL010003542.1:0-18847 GCA_025200755.1 Ceratobasidium sp. C01 | reverse complement strand
CACTGCCTTCAGGGTACACAGCTGCTAACCAACACATTTTGCTCAATAAGGGTAAATTTGACACAGCCTTTTTTCCTGACGTCAACGTCACCCGGGAAATCGATATGTAGAATGCGATCTATGCGCACTGGATTACGGCCGTCAATATACCCATAGCAATAACCTTTCCCGCTCGTGTGTTCATACGCGCCGTATCGAATGCCATCGTGCTCCACATAACTATGGTTTCGAACCATCCCAACAGGGGCAAGATACCGATCCCGAACCATTCCCGGCCCAAAAATTCCTGCATCGGGCCACGTGGCTATGCAGAACTGAAGAACAAGATCGTAAAGATCATGCTTTTCTAGGTTTATCACGCGCGACTGGTTTGACAACCTTGTTGGAACTAAGTGCTAATGTTTAGACCCAGCAATAATAATATAGTAAGACCAGAATATGTACCTTGAATCCCGTGGAGGCGAGTATACGCGGTCTGGCATTGCGCAATGAACGCCATCAGTGTTCCGCGCTGCTGTGCATGTTCAGCTCCACCCCTCAGCGCCGTAAGCAGGTCCTCGATCACACTGTCGTCGGCTGGTGTGCGATTAGGTAGCGCGCGCAAGTTCTTTATCTGAACTTGCATAGTTCAGCGCAGCTCAAACTAATTAAATACCACACGTACAAGGTTTTGGAGGGTGGTATGACTCCACCAACCTCGCATAAGTGTACCTTCCAAAATTCCTGCTCCCTTACCATTATGACTAATCCGTGATACGATCCCATTTGCGCGCTCCATGCCCCAAACATGGGTGTTGTAGACGGATCCCGTTTTGAGCAGGGATTCTTCAAGATGCATCACGTAATGGAAATTAGGGGATAGTTGGATATTGTTGTTCGCGTAGTCGATGCAGAGTGATTCGAGTAAGCGCTGAGCGAACTGGATTTCAGCTGGGGTAATCGAACGCTTGTCAATGATGTTTACGGCAAGGCAGAAGCGTAGAATCTGTCGGTAATGGAAGCGTGCGCTACGGGAGGGGAAACATGCTTCCAAGGGCGGGCACCCGTTAGGTTTCCCGAGTACTTGATAATGTTTCCAGCGTTGCTGATGCAAAAGTTTCGCACGAAAGGCCTGGTGTTTAGCTCCGGGAGAGCTTTGGTTTCCGCGGGGTACGTAGCCAGGACCTATCTCGTCGCCGTCACGAAGAGCTAAGAAAAGGGGAATGTAGATGATTCGCGAGGTGAGTTTCCATTGATCCGCCTTGATAGAAACTCGGGTCTGGCCAAGCTGTATGCGTGTACGTTAATGGTAAATAATCTATTATGTCAAATAAATACCTTTGGAGGGAGTCTTTGAAAGTTTCTCGGCATCCACATTTTGTCTAAGCAGTCATTAAAAACGTCTTGAGGATCTTGGTTGCCCGTATGGCGCTTATTGAGCATCCCAGGACCAACGAGTATCTGTTTGACGATCCAATTCATGGCGCCAAGGTAGAGGAGGTGCATCGCGTCTGGAGGAGATGAGGTTGAAGTGTACCACCCAGGAATCTTATGGAGCGCCGTGAACCGGTTGCCAGTGAAGTCAAAGAATGCCTTCCGTTCCTCAAGTGTCGGTAAGGACTTCCAGTAATAGACGTTGTTCAGCTCCTCCTGAGGATCGCGGAACGGGAAATCTAGAAGCGAAAGTTTAATAACAGTTCAAAAACTTTGGATTACCTACCTTGGCGAGCGTACCCGGCAGAAACCGAAAGCGAGGATAGGCGGGTACGGCAATAAAGGCAGAAATTCAACTCGGATTTGACACCGGCGCCGCCGCCTAGCTTGATGCGGGCGATTAGGTCGGCAATATGCTGGGTCAGCTCGCCATGCACAATCTCTTCTTGGTAAACCGGAGGATCGCCTTGGCGCACAGTCATGTGTACTCCTAATTTAGTGAGCAATGATTATGCCTGAAATTAAACATGAATACGCACCTTGTTTAAGCTCTAATAGTTCTTCAATCAGAGGGCCCAGCATTTGGTCAAGAGCGTAATCGTTCGGCTCATTGGGACCAGGCATGACTATACATAAAGAGATGTTTTCGCGCAAAAAGCGCATATGTCGCGGTAGATTGTTGATTACAAGGTAGCACGCGCCAACCGAGTAATTCCCTTCTTTTGTTGCTTGAAACCTAGTAAATGGTCTCAGAAATCGCGCGGAAATCATATGAACCGGATCCCTTACCAGTCAGTGTTTAAAGTCAGTGAAAGTCCATACGGTAGGCTCACAAAGTGGATGGGCGGTTCTAAGACACTTTCATCGGTCGCATCATTAGTGATGGGATCCTCGCGACGCTCGAGTCCTGCTCTGGTTGATCGCCATCCCCACCCCTCACTTATATCACCGATTGGCTTAGTTGGATCCAAATTATTCATCCATTCATCGCTCGATATGGGAGGTACCATGCCCTCGTTATCCTCCTCGCCGTTTCGCCAGGTTTGCATAAGCTCGGCAATTCCGGGGAGACCCAACATATGGCGAATCCAAGCAATGGGTGAAGCAAAGGGGAAGGTCATATTGGGAACTCGCCGTCGACCCCCAGACGCAAGTTTGCGGATTGTAAACAGAACACCGGAGCAGTCCTCATTAAGACACATATCGCTGGCTGCGCTCTCAATATATTCGAGTAAGTAGCGCCGCTTACAGGCCGGGCAGAGCACAAACGTTGTAATAATACTGTCAGTACTAACTCCAAGCCGTCTCTCGACGGTTCCAATTGTTTGTGCCATTTTTGTAGTATCGTCCGGATGAATGTTGGGAAAGGCAGAAATAGTCCGACGCGCAGCTTTTAGCTGGTGCTTTAGTGCTCGGTGGGTAGCCCCGTAAAGCGTTTTTTGAACGAACGCATCAATATACACGTTACGAATAAGGTCAGGCTCTTGAAACGCAGCGCACTGGGCCTCAAAATCACTTTCGTCGCCTGGATTATCATCAAGTTCTGGCTCTAGTTCCTCGTCGGGTGAGAACTGAAACAGCGGTGGCGCAGCCTCAAGTTGCTGGTCTTCGGCGTCCGGTAAACCAAAATCCTCGTCGTGTAGTGCACTATTATGGTCATATTCATCTCCCCCAGCTTCATGTCCAAGTACGCCCCTAAATGCATTGAAATGCCGGTGCTCGTCGTGCTCGTCGTGCCCGTCGTGCCCATCGTACTCATCGTACTCATCGCGCTCATCCAGTAGTTGATTAAATGGGTAGTCATGGCTGATCTCCTCCACTATGTCCGATAATTCAATGTCTTCATCGATTGCCATCGGTCCACTGGTTTTTTCTGGGCGTGACACTTCTGACATAGCAGGATTGAATGGGCTTGGGGAGCGCATACATCGGTCATGATCGTCCTCCAGTTCAGGGTCCACAACTGGAGCCGTAAGTCGAGTTGACGAGAGGTGACTAGAAGAGGCGCGTGGACTAGGGGGAAAGGATAATCCGGGCGAGAGGCCAGGGGGAGATGCAATACGTCCAGTGAGTTGAACACCTTCCGTGTTGGGTGGATCCTCTATGTCAGCCTGCGGCGCTGGGCTGGTAGACTGCCGCGGGTAGCGTACTCGATGATCGTCGATTGTTCGTGGTTTCTGTTTGACCCCTCCCAGGCATCTTGCACAATAGCAGAAGGCTAGCATTTGCTTCCTGTGATGTGACTTGTGAGGAACGTGAGTAGTTATATGAATGAGAGTCAAATACACATAACGTACCCGGTAAGGTTGTTCCTCAACAACTTCGGCATCCCGATCTAATATGCTCTCCATTTTGCGGACCTATATGCGACCGATTGATATCAGAGTTAAGTGTATTTTGGTTCAGCGCCGCACCACAGTCGTCACAAAGAGCGAGTGTGATTATCATGACTATGCCTACCACGTGCCCACCCTTAAGAGCGGTTTGTCCATAAAAGGTGCTTGTCCTTAAAGGGTTATTGTACAAGCTCGATGGTCACGCAAAACTCATTGATAAAGCCCTCTGAGCAAGTTACATGGAATATATCCCTGAATATATATTACATTTCTTGCAGCCGGCTAGATTATCGCATATGGGATGCAATAATACTCTAATAATCCCGAAATTCTCGCGATTTTATCGACCCACGAGTTCCTGTGTAATATTGTTGTAGACGATTAAGAACGGCTTCGTAGAAGCATTTTGTTCAATTTCAGCTATAGATCCTTTGGCACTCGCACCTAATTCGTGGAGTCGCTCTAGAACTATACTGTGGGCGGAACTGATTCCTAAACGGTTGAGGATACGAAAAGCATTCCGTGAAGTGTTGTACGCAAAGAGGAAGACACCGAAGAAAGACGCTAGAAAGTTGACAAGTCGATGCCGAAAATTCATCAATAGGAAAACGCATAAAGTCACGCCCTTTCGAGACACATTAGGCTATATAAATGGCGCATACATAAGTACAAAAAACACACCTTGAGGTTCTCTTTTGCATTAGCGGACTCAGAAGATAGCAGTGTATTGATGCAGGCCATTGCACATAGAAGGATACATAAGCAAGGAGCTAAATTCCGGATCTTTTCGACTTCGTTACCCATGGAGAAGTCGCGCAAAAGATCCAATGTAAGATTGGCGCCTCGACCTAGGCCCCCCTTATTATCAATGAGCGATTCTGACTCTCGATCAACAGTGTCAACCATTATCTTAGCTGCCCAATGTCGTAGACCTGAGCGGGAGTTCAGAAATGGGACTCCAGCACCATCTGGCGCTGTTGAGAAAACGCCAGAACTGGATCGCGTTGGGGATTCGGAATTACAGTACTCTTGAAAGTCGCGAAGCTCAAGTGACGGGTCTAGCGAGGAATCGATATTCACGGACAGGGGATGCGAGTATATTCGCTCGACAATTTCAGCAGGAAGTGTGCCAGTGTTCGAGCTGCCTCGAAGCCAACTGCTAATAACACCCCGTGATGTAGGTGTCTCCAAAACATCCAGGTCGAACACACTAGCTAGAAAATCACCCGGAGTGTAATCAGGTAAGCCTTGGATTGTCTCAAGTACAAGGGCTAGCTTTTGAGGTCCGTTCAAACGCTTCCGCCGTTGTGGCGTGCTATCGCCAGGTGATCCAGCCCGAGAGGCTATTCCAGGAGTTGAAACGCTGCGAGCAACGTTTCGAGGAGTATTT
Source organism: Ceratobasidium sp. C01 (assembly GCA_025200755.1). Lineage (NCBI taxonomy): Eukaryota > Fungi > Basidiomycota > Agaricomycetes > Cantharellales > Ceratobasidiaceae > Ceratobasidium > Ceratobasidium sp. C01. The sequence goes on along the minus strand of JANWGL010003542.1, from coordinate 13,708 downwards.
GCGGGCGTACGAGACGCTTTGGATTTAGATCGTGCCCCGGGCTAAGCCATGGCGCGCTCGGTATCGGTCGCGAGGTCGTGGCTAGGGCTGAGGTTCAACAGCTGACAAAGCCGGCGGATTGAACCGGATCGCTTCGCGATCGTCGGCGACAAAGTCACTTATCGCCTCTGGGAATCCATGGGGTACCGGTCATGTGTAGCCTCATTAGACACTTGGCAAGCAAATACATTAGTCGCTTGAAACACATAAAATGATAAACAAAATGCAAGACAGACAGGACAAATTTTTCCGGACTCGTTCTAACCAATAGCATACAACAACTTGTAAATTAGAAACCAACACCGACCTGTTGCACCTGCTGCACAAAGTCCGTCACAATCTCCATCAGTTGACCAAGCATAGTGTCACGATCCCATTCGGCGCGATTCCGCCAAACACAGCTGAGGCAAAGTGCACGAAGCTGCTCCAGTTGTTCGACCGTTAGCGAGGAAGTAGAGTGCACGATATGGTCTTGTAGAGCGTTCACCCGCGTTTCATCAATGTGAAACACTGGGAGAGGTGGTGCAGGAGGCTCTTCTGGCGGATGATCCACTTCTTCGGTCACCGCGCCATTATCCGTAGACATGTCCATTGCGTTCGGCTCGCCAGTTAACTCGCTAACCGACAACACGCCCCGAGGGGTCGCCTCTTGTTGCGTAGTCACAAAGAGTCCCGGCGTCTGGTCGGCTCCGTCCACATATGGTACAAGATCGATGGGTGACCCGTCGGGTTTGGGCGTCATCCGCGCTCGCTTCGTTACGCGGTCGGGATCCAGCAACCCCGACTCCTCGACCCCGCCGGCACCCGCTGAGAGAGGTTCCGCACTCCCTCCGGCTACCTCACTCCGTTGCCTTTTCAGTCTGCGCTCAATGTCGACGGGATCATCCACCACCTCCGGCTGAACCCCATTGTGCCTCGTCGCGCGGCGCGTCCCATACGAATGCACGGGTGGCTCATCGCTTCCACTACTCCCCGCCTTTTTCCCTTCCACACTAGCCTTCTTCCCCTCCGCGTTCTCCTTGGCCTTGGCAGCCTCCTTCTCTGCCGCGCGTAATTTTCTCCGCTCCACCCGTCTTTGGGTCTCCCTCACCGCCATTCGATCGCATTCGCTCCTGAACTGCGGCTCCCAAGCTTGCAACATCAACCGGGCGGTGTTCACCATTGACTGCGCCTTGAACAACCGCTCCAAGTCTTCGTGGCTCTCGTTCTCCGCGTTCTTGACGATCTTCCCCAAATCATCCAGGAACTCCTGAGGGGTGAGGTAGCCGACATAATATAGCTTGTAATGCATCTTCTCCAAGTCCATGTCGTGAAACTTGGTAGGGGCGGGGGGAGCGGGTGGGGGCGGCGGCGCAGCAGGAGAGACCTGAGGTTCTGATGTGATTGAAATGTCCGGGTGGCCGACTCCGTTGATTCCATTCGTCGTAGGAACATCGGCGACGGCGATGACAATCGGGACCTGGCCTTCTTCAACAACAACCTCGGACCCATTGACCTGAGGCTCCGCAACAATGACGACAGGTATAGTAGCTTCGACTGGCTCTGGTACGGCCTCCTCGGGCACTGCCGACGAAAGGGTCGCACTCATGAGCTGTTGTTCCCAATCAATCGGCATTCCCGTCTTCGGATTGATCCCGTACTCCTCCTGTTTCAGATAACCCAGTCAGAAACAAGCGTAAACGACTAGAGTAGTGAAATACGTACCGCAACGCTCTTGGTGAACCTCTTAAACTTCTTCTTCAAATCCCCAAGTACCGGCGCTAAACGATAGGTGACCTGCTCGATCGTCCGGGCATCCGCCTCAGCCTGCGCAGCAACCTCCGCCTTGCTCGGCTCACGAGGTGGTAACGGCGGCGCAATAGGCAACTCCTCAAGGACCCTCTTCTTCCGCTTCACCGCGTCGGGGAACTTGTTAGGGGGCTTTCGAGTCGTGTCCAGAAGCTCCGCGAAAAAGGTCTGTCGTTGTTCCGTACTAGGAGCCATGAGAGAGACGTAATTCTCGCGCGCAAATCCGAACCAGCCTCGGACATCTTGCGGGAGAGAAACGAGATCCCCTTCGACGACGGCAAGGAGGAGAATAGGGTCGGTAGGGGAGATAGTGTCCAGCATGGTTTTCATGGTCAAACGTGCGGCTTCCGGGACAGCAGCGCACCACCCCAACAGTGCGGGGATGTATATCACAGAAGGCTTGTGCCTCTTGGCCTCGACGAATAACTGGACGATTCCCGCCTCGACGGTCTGAAATTCATGAACGTGTTAGTAGTTCCCGAAATAGGAAAATCAGTTACTCACCCTAGTCGAATCGCCTACCAACGTGGCGAGATCCATGCTTTGCACATGGTATCCTTCCAGGTGATGCAGCGCGGCAGCTCCGACATATGCATGCCCCATGCCAGATGGACCATGCAACAATATTCGGGGCCGATGTACTCGTAACGTCTCCATTGCTACCCACAGTAACTAATCAGACCCCGTCACCTATGTAACCGAAGGAAGAAACTCACCTTGAGAGATCATCTCTCGCTCCCACCCGCCATCATCCTCGCCCTCATACTCCCACTCCGCCTCCTCCAACACATTCCTCTTCTTCGCTGACGGCAACGCCTTCTCCAACGCCCCCGTGACCGCGTCTAACCCCGGCTTCAGCAGCGGCACCAGTTGAGTCGGCAACGGCGACGCGTGCGAAGAAACAGCCCGGGCCGATGACGGAATAAGATCTACAAAACACAAAACACCCCACGTGAGCAAGCAATCCCACCACATTCCCCAAATCGAGAGGGCTAAGCCAAACGTACTCTTCACCGATATCATAAAGTCTCTCGGTTGAACCTCGATCGTTGAGGGGTCGACGAGCAACCGCTCGCTCGCCTTGTATATTTGTGGGTATCGCCTCTGGACCGCGTTAAGCGCCGCTTCGGTACATAAAGCCTAGAAAAAGTCCCAGCTCGTTTCAATTGCGTAAGCAAACAAAGAGAGTCGTGCGTACCCTCAGATCGGCACCTCCGTAGCCTTTGGTGACCTCCGCAAGCTTTTGGATGTGCTCCGAGCCGTCCTCGCCAGTCCATCCTTTCCATCCCACGGTATTGATCTCAAGAATCCGCCGACGCGCACTTAGCGAAGGAAGCGGGAAGTAAAACTCTCGATCAAACCTGCGGGATTCGTTAATTGCGCACACGACAGCTTAGCAAAAGTTCCGAAACTCACCTCCCCGGCCTCCTGAGCGCAGGATCGACTGCATCGGGTCGATTGGTGGCTCCAATGACAACTACCTGCCCCCGCCCGTCCATTCCATCCATCAACGCCAATAGGGTAGATACGATGCTGGCATGGATCTGGTCCTGCTTGGAAGACCGCACCGGCGCGAGACCATCAATTTCATCGAAGAAGATGATCGAGGGCTGACATGCTCGAGCTTCATCGAAAAGCAGCCGAAGCTGTCGCTCAGCCTCTCCAACCCATTTTGACAAGCAATCCGCGCCCTTCCGCATGAAGAAAGCTGGAGTGGCGCAAGGAAAGCGTCAGCCGTCGTAAACGGAGAGAGCAATGGATTTGACGTACAGATGCTTTTGCCGTCTGCCTTTGACGTGGCTGCGAGCGCACGAGCAACCAGTGTTTTTCCAGTGCCCGGTGGTCCATGGAAAAGCACACCACGGGGAGGGGTGATGTTAAATTGTTGGAATATTTCGGGATAAAGCAGGGGGAGTTGGATCATCTCTTTTAGCGAGTTGATATCTGCGGAAATATGTTAGCAAAAATATCCAGCACCACATTTGAAGACAAGTATTACGATCGTCTAAGCCGCCGACCTGATCAAAAGTGATATTTTGCTTTGTTCCCAAGGGGTCCGCGTCCGCCAGCGCTACGCAAGGGATATGAGTGAGCTGATATCAATCGCAGAAAGATGGTAGACATACCAGAATCGGCATTGACTTTGCCCAGGTTGGAAGGCGCACCAGCGGCCGCGGCCAGATCACCCGCGACCATCCCCGAGCCACCTGCAAAAAGTCCGCCAGCGCCACTAGCCGCAGCCGCGCTCGCAAAGAGTTTGTGCGGGGAGGATGGCGGATTATCAGAGTCCTAAAATACAGTTAGCAATGAAGCGGATAAACAAATAGATGTCACCCACCGAATCACCACCTGGGATAGGTAACCCAAGAACCCGACTAAGCTCTGCACCGGAGGCGCCCCATCGAGGCATATTCGACTTGCGAGCTGCTGGCCGTCGGGCGGCGGCCTTGCCCTTTGGCTTGACGCCCTGAGTGCGAACGTCGTCGGCAACATCAAGCAGCTGGGGAATCTGGTAGTTGACCTGGCGGCGAGCACGTAAACTATACCCTCGCGGTTTCGAATCGCCCTCCTCTTCCTCCTCCTCTTCTTCATCCTCGCCTTCCGCGTCGAGATCACCGTCTAGGTCCATGTCGTCGTCGTCGTGGGTGTCAGCCTGGCCGTCTGAGTAATCAAGGTCCTCATCGTGCTGAGCAGCACGCGCCGAGTTTCGTGTCTGACGCGGAGGCCTCGGGCGCATCTCGTCGCGAACACTGGGCTGAGGCGGGCGAGAGCGGCGCGGCTTGGGTGGCGGGGGTGCACGGGGACGAAGCCTGCGTCGCCCGTAATCCTCTTCTCCATGATCGTCCTCCTCTTCGTCTGCTTCTATGAATTCGTTGGGTCGGTGGGAATTTCGGCGGGTGGAGCGGCGGGGGGGATGTGGGTCGTCGGACTGGTCTGAGCTGGGCTCAGCGTAGGACACGGCTTTGACGGTACGGCCCGAGCGGGTGTTGATCCTCCTTAGCTCTGCTTCTTCATCGTCTTCGTCGTCGTCGTCGTGGATGATGGGTTTCGCCTCGGGTGTTCGCGTCGTGCGAGTTGCTCTGCGTGTTGCTGGGGGGGATGTGGAGACTTCCTGGCCGAAATCTGAGCCTGAAGTGCGACGTGCAGCGCCGCGGGTGAGTCGTCGTTCACCGTCGCCCATGACCACCATGTTTGCAAGTCGCAGAGTAAGTCGAGGTTTGCGACTCTCGCCGTCGTCGCTCTGTCCGTTCTCGTCGCTCATCGCTGCTGACAAACCAATGCTGACTCACCACAACACACGTGATCTATCTGCACGTGACCTTTCTCACTGACAATTCCTCCAAGTCCCCCTCGGTCTCTGTATGCTCGGGCGCGTGGCGCTCGGGACTGCACGCGCTATCCGACATGCCATTGGTGCTGGGGATGTCGCTGGAGCACAGTCTGCTCTTAGTGCATATACAGGCTCTTCTAGACTCCCACTCACTGCCCTCGTCCATGGCGTCGTGCGCACTAAACAGCCCTTTGCGGCCGCCGTTCCGGTCGAGGATCACTTAGTAAAGCATAGAACTCTGCGCGTCGCAACCTTGGAAGCCTATGTCTCTTCTCTATCATCGACACGATCTGAATACGTTACCCAAAATGAAAGCCGTCATACTGCGACTAGTGCCACCCTCACGATCCTTGCCGCTGCCCGCCGATCCAGGAATCAGCAGCGCACCTCTTTCATGTACGACGCCGCCATACGAGCTTGTCTGCTTCAAGGAGAGATCCTCACTGGTTCTCTGCTCTTCGTGCTCCTTGTTCGAGATTGGCAGAACCGGCATCGCCCTACCCAGGCGCCACCCGATCCTAATCCCCGTCCGACGCCACCTCCACTTCCGAGTCCTAGTCCACTGGATCGCTGGGGGCGCACTTTCTCTTACTCTTCGATGTCACCTATTCCCACCGAGGCTCCCACTCCGCCCTTTCCTGCACCTCACATCCTAGAAGCCGTCATTGCCTCCTTAGACCTTCGTCCTCGTCTCCATCCGCAAGTGTCTCACGACCTACCACCTGGGCGCCCTCCAGACTCCATTGTCGCTCTTGCTCACTTGGCTCAGCTCTTTGCCGAAGGCGCACTTCCCTTTTCCCGTGTCGCTGCTCTCCTCAAAGCCATCGCCTCCGCACCCCCCGGTCCAGACCAAGAGTTCTTCCAAGGAATCATCTGGAATGTTATAAGGCTCCCGCCTCAGATAGACACCCGATCCTATAACATTCTCATCTATCATGCGCTCACGACACTCCGCCGACTGACTCTGGCTCAAAATTTGGTTGATCACATGTCATTCGTTCGAAATCCTCCTCTACGAATCACCAACGCGACACGGGCGATAATTTCCCGTGGAGAAGTCAGACTTCGAAAACCTGGACTTGCGGCCAGGATCTTGTCACACATCGACGAGCGTGGGCATTCGACGAGGCTCTCAACCAACCCAAATCCACCCGCAATCGTTCCCCTAGCCATCAATACAAAGCCTCTACCTTTCCCCAGAGACAATGCCCTCCTCGCTGCGCACATTCATAACCTGACATCGACTGGTCATCCAGCGCGGGTCAAAGCTCTCATCTATACTCTCATCCCTGAGCTCGACCTTCCACCGCCTCCCTCCCGCGCGTCCTTCGTCTCCGCTACCAAGCGTGCCATCGAACTCGGTCCAAGCATTCTCACGAGCCTTCTTAACGCACTCTGCAAAGCTGGCAAAACAGGGCTCTCAGAGCGGGTGTGGCGACTTGGTTGTGCAGCCCAAGAACAGGGTAGCCTCATTCCTATCGCGTTCCATACCACCATGCTTCAGCTCTACTCTCGCGAAGCACGCAAAGGTTTGGTCACCGTCGGGCCAGAGGTTATTCCAGATCGACTTCGCCCCCCTCACGTCGCTCGAGCGATTATGGATGTATCTTCCCTCATCGATCCCGCCCCAGTGTCCGCGACGGCCTACGGTTGGGGGTTTGCCACGCCACTCCCGCCCATCCCCGGGCTCTCGCCGGAGACAGTCGGCCGGGGCGATTCGCGCATACGGAGGTGGTTGCTAGCCAGACACTCTGCAGCAGAAGTCTACGTTCGATACATTCGTCCACGGCTCCCGCTCTCCACACCTCAATCACCACTCCCACCTGGATCCGCCCAGCAGCTTTACACGCCCGACGCACGCCTTTGGAATGCCCTTTTTGACACGTTCGGTCGACGGGCCAATATGCTTCTTCGGGCACACCAAGCTAACAGGCATAGACACCGGACGACTCGCACGCGTACATTCATCAAAGGTCCAAAACAGGTGGACGCATTTATCCGCATCATTGTGCAGGACATGTGCGAGTGCGGAATGGTCAAGGACGTCCCTCTAGGGTGGAGACACTTTGTCGAAGGCGATTACAAAAAGCTCCTCCCTCCTCTTCCTCCTGCACTCAACCCTAGGCAACCTTTACCAATCAAGGAGGTTCGTAAATTGACCAGGAAGCAGGAAAAGAGGGGCCAGAGCGCAATGGGGAGATGGCGTGTCAGGGAGCCACGATTGAGGCTCAGATTCGGAAAGCGAGACAACCGTGCTCAGCTATGGGGGCAGAAGCCTGCATATGCAAGCTGGAGTGAGGCTGTTGAGAAAGCTGGGCCGGGGATGGTGTTGCCTAGAACACGGAGGCGGAAGTGGTGGGTGGGGATGTGGATCCAGCAACAGAGGCAAAGGAAGTTGGGGAAGACGCAAAATAAACCTTAAAGTTTCTTTGGACTGGTTAGATAGTTGAATGGTTTTTGTTAGTTAGCTCGGTTGATTGAACTGCAAAATGTACTTTTATGACAGGATAGAAAATTTACATTATATCCCCTCCGTCCGCGCGGTAGAAACACCAAAGCACTTCAATATTAAAATTCAGTTCAATTTCTAATTTTTATGTCTACATATGCGCGAGCAGTAAGCTGTAATACAACACAACATTTGTGCCTTTTGCGGGGCATGATCGAGTCACCGCCACCAACCTTTGATCGGGTGCCATGGCGTCACCTTCCCCACACATCGAACTTCTCACCACATCCAGACCAGGTTCCTAACTAGTGCTAACCTTCATCCACTACACTACCATCATCATGGCTAAACGTAAAGCTCAATCGCCTGCCCCTGAAACCGATGCACCCAAGAAGCCACGAAAGTCAAGGGTGGCGCCTACCGCGAACGCAGAGGAGTTCGAACAGTTCGTCCCAACCCCCGAGTTCTCGGAAAAGTACAGCCTCCATTTGCCCGGTGCGGATGTCTATTACATGGAGGAGGTGAATATTACCTATGTAGTCTTGGTGCTCAGCCCTTACTGACCTTGGCAGTTTATCGAACCTGAAACCGCGACGGAGTGGTACGAGGAACTGAATGCTCTGGACACATGTGAGATCTTGCTTTCAAACTATGAGATACCTCTACACTACTTATGGCCCATTGGCAGGGTATCAGCCTACCCTCAAAGTATATGGCAGGGATGTGACCCAGAGTCGCCACATCGCAGGTGGGGCTTGTCTTGCTTCCAGCGATTTTCGATATTGAAACCTTCGCGAATAGCGTACGCAACCTCGCCATCTCTCACAGCCAAGTATTCTGGACACCCAGTCGAGTTACATACGATATACCCCCCTACACTCAAAGCGATTCAGGACAAGGTCGAGGCGATTCTTGGAGTCAAATTCAACCACGTTATGTTGAACCGGTATGAGGACGGGTCGGTGTACATCGGAAAACACAGGGACAACAAAGAAAACAAGGTAAGAATTTCCCCAACAATATCGAGTTTTTTTAATTTGGTGAGGCATCATTGTATAGGTGATTGCGAGCGTGAGTTTGGGTGCTGTCCGAACGTTTATTATGACGCCGGAGGCCACGGCCAGAAGCAAGAAAGCAGAATCAAGTAAACCCGCTGTGAAGCGTTTGGATTTGGCGAACGGGAGCTTGTTCGTTATGCAAGGAGACACCCAAAAGAACTGGAAAGTATGTGTGGTTTGCGCAACGAGAGCGTCTTACGCTAATGGACACCCAAATCTTCAGCACGAGATCCCCAAACAGCCAAAGATCACGGAGGGACGCATATCCTTAACCTTCCGTCAGTTGGTATACGATTGACCTTTTCAAACCTTCTTGTGTGCTGTTTGGAACCAACATTAAGATGTCTTTGTTGATCGTTTCATCTTGATCCGAATTACCGCCCAATGTGCTCCTAATGAGATTAATCCCGTTTATTGCGCCATTCGCGGCAGTGAGAGATGTCGCGACAATAATTCATCCTCTATTGGTCGCCAAAAGCCAAACACTGGCATACACTTCCTATCATTAGTCAAGCGCTGAACACGGATCAAATGTCAACTTAACGCCACCATTGGAAATCCAACTTCACTTTTCCTCCGATCCACAAAATGGCTAGCACCTCCGCCGCACCGACAATCCACGTTCCTGCAACCTCGACTACTTCGAGGTCTTCTCGGATTGCGCCTCATTCACATATCAAGGGTCTCGGTCTGAGTCCAGAAGGAAATGCGTTGCCTGCGAGTGCTGGTTTCGTTGGGCAGGAGATGGCTCGTGAGGTACCTATAGCGCTTACTTGAATGCAATAAAGCAGTCTAATCAACATTCTTGGGTATTCGACTTAGGCTTGTGGTGTCGTAGTGGAGCTTGTCAAATCCCGCAAATTCTCTGGCCGAGCATTGCTACTCGCCGGCGCACCTGGTACAGGTAAAACTGCACTTGCACTTGCTATTTCTCAGGAACTCGGAGCCAAGGTCCCGTTCTGCCCTATGGTGGGAAGTGAAGTTTACAGCGCGGAAGTAAAAAAGACTGAGGTCCTCGCCGAAGTTTTCCGCCGTGCTATCGGTGAGTCTTCGTTCCCCCGCCAGTTTCCACTTGTCCTAGAGCGGAACCATTGCGTGGATCGCCTAATTTATCCGTGTAATTCTGATCCGTATTTTCACAGGACTCCGAATCAAGGAGACGAAGGAGGTCTACGAGGGTGAACTAACCGAACTCACCCCCACCGAATCCGAAAATCCCCTCAGTGGGTACGGCAAAACCATCTCGAACGTCGTCATCGGTCTTAAGACCGTCAAGGGCACTAAGCAACTACGTCTCGATCCCGGTATCTATGAGGCTATCCTCAAAGAAAAGATTGTCGTCGGCGACGTTGTTTACGTCGAGGCCAACACCGGCGCAGTCAAGCGGGTCGGTCGGTCTGACGCGTACGCTTCGGCGTTTGATCTGGAGAGCGACACATACGTCCCGCTTCCGAAGGGTGAAGTGCATAAGAAGAAGCAGCTGGTGCAGGATGTAACTCTAGGGGATCTGGATGCTGCGAACGCGCGGCCAAGCGGAGGCCAGGATGTATTGAGTGTGATGGGTCAACTGGTCAAGTCAAACAGGACGGAAATTACAGAGAAGTTAAGGCGAGAAGTGAACAAGGTTGTGAAGGGATACGTTGACCAGGGTGTTGCGGAGGTCGTACCTGGCGTAGTCTTCATAGACGAGGCAAGTTATGTCTCTTCTGCTTTGAACTAGCAAATAACAAATCTTGCCTGGCAGGTTCACATGCTTGACATCGAGTGCTTCACCTACCTCAACCTTCTCCTCGAATCGCCGATGGCTCCTACGGTGATCCTCGCTACAAACCGAGGCACCTCTCTTGTGCGAGGAACCACAGACGTCTTCAGCGCACATGGTGTGCCTTCTGACCTCCTTGATCGGTGAGATATTGGAGGTTATCACATTGGACACACTAGTAACATCACATCTTAAATAGTTGCCTTATCGTAAAAACCGATCCCTACACGCGCGCCCAGGTAGCCCAAGTCGTGGCACTGCGCGCTTCAGTAGAAGGACTCACGCTCGGTGCTGGAACACTCGATCGACTAGCCGCAGAGGGTGAAAAGGGCTCCTTACGGTTCGTTTTACCTCATATTTTTTCTTATTTCCATCTCAAACCCGCCATATCCATCTCTGGTAACAGATACGCGCTCCAATTGCTCACGCCGGCAAGCATCATTGCGTCTCTCTCCGGGCGAAAAGAGATCGAGCCCTCAGATATTGGCGAAATGAACGAACTCTTCCTCGACGCCAAGACGAGCGCGAGTATGATGGCTGCTGCTGGGCCAGGTTATCAAGGTGGAGCGAGCACCACCTAGGAAAATTCACGATTGAGATACTCCCCGAGGCGCGTGTGGGCGCTGGGACCTCCGGCCTGGCTATATGTAACGCTAAAATGTACCAGCAGCGATTCCCCCACATCGTATCTGTCCAATATACACTCAATTGTCACACGTATAAATACATCCAAATTCTTTACAAGTCCTTTTTGCATTTAGATCATCATAAAACGGCATTTACAGTCATCCACATAAACCCCCCGACATCCGTATCCATGTCTCCAATTAGGCGTACTCTACGCGAACAAGCGTTTCGTATACGAGTTCAATCCATGAACACCACCCTCTAGCTGTGCGCTCGCCGTGCGACTTTCAAAGCGGACTGTTCCGGCCAGGACGCCCGCCTGTAGATCCTTGACACTCGGAGTGCCAATATCCTGGAGAGAGTGCTGCACGCCAGCGTGGAGATAGGGAAGGAATTTATGTACAGATCTGGAGTATCACACGTAAGTTTCGAACAGCAACGAAATGGAGGAACGGCAGAAAGAAACCTGGGGAAAGGCGGACTTACCCCTTGTCCTGTACATCTCCCGATACACCCTGCGCGACCTTGACCGCAGACGCCTCGGAGAAGTAACGGCTGGTCGCAGCGTTCTCGTGAACATTCGATACGCCCTGAGGCTTCGAGGCGCCGTTCAGCTTCGAAGACGTCGCATTTGACCCAGCCTTAGGTTTGCCCTGCTCCATTGCCTCCTACAAACCGCGCAAAACGATGAGATATAGCATCAGTATGACAAGGCAAAATACTCACGATACTACCCATGCCGCGGTAAGCTTTAACGCGTTTCCCCTCGTGGTAGAAGTATTCTCCCGGAGCCTCAGTCGTACCCGCCAACAATCCACCCATCATCACCGCCCCAGCACCCAACGCCAGAGCCTTGACCACATGTCCTACATTCGAGATTCCACCATCCGCAATCACAGGCACACCAAACTTGTTCGCAAACTCCGCGACAGCGTATACCGCCGTAGCCTGCGGCCGTCCACACGCCATAACCTCCTGGGTAATGCAAATAGAGCCAGAGCCCATACCCACTCGGAGACCATCTGCGCCAGCAGCAATGAGGCTCGCAGCCTGCTCACGAGTGACAACATTTCCCGCGATAACCTCGAGACTAGGGAACGTCTGCTTGATCCATTGGATCATCTCAATTTGGAAAATGGAGTTGCCCTGACTGGAATCGACGTTGACAATGTCAAGACCGGCCTCGACGAGGAGCCTGAGCCGCTCACGGTCGGCTGGGCGGGTGCCTACTGCCGCGGCACTATAAAGCTGCTTCGTCTCGGGGTTCTTGCTTGCGAGGGGGTAGTTTTGGTTCTTGAGCAAGTCGGAGCGAGCGAGGAGTGCGACAAGACGGCCATCCTTGTCGACGAGAGGGAGCTTTCCCTTTTTAGAAGTACGCAAGAGCTCGTTTGCTTCAGAAAGAGTAGTGCCGGAAGGAGCAGTCTCGAGGTTGGTAGTCATAACCTCCGAAAGAAGAGCATCTGGGGATTCGAACTGAATGTCGCGAGCAGTCACAAGACCAAGGAGTTTGCCGTGTAGTGCACCAGTATCTACACAACGCAATATAATCAGGACGTAATTTGAAGACACCAAATGACTATACTCACCCGTAATAGGGATACCACAGAATCCAAGACGTTCCTTGATCTCAAGGACGTCGGACACGTGGTTGTTCGGCGAGAGGACCACGGGGTCTGCAATGACCCCGTTCTCGTGTCGCTTCACGGCTCGGACCATGGCCGCTTGCGACTCGGCAGACTGGTTGTGATGAATAACACCAATGCCACCAAGGAGCTGTAGACAATGAATTAGCCCAACAATCACGTTCAGCGTTAACAAGGCTTACCGCCATGCTGATGGCCATCTCCTTCTCGGTAACAGTGTCCATAGCACTACTCATGAATGGCGTCTTGAGAGTAACATTGCGGGTGATACGACTCTCGGTAACGACATCACTAGCAGGGAAATCAATTTTTCCAGGAAGGATGAGAAAGTCGTTGTAAGTCAGGCCGCCACGAATCTTCGAGTCGAGGAGCTCGGAAACCGAAAGCCCATCCGGGCCCGACTTGTAGGACTTGAGCTCCGCAAGGGCGGTCTTGGGGTCAAGATAGGTGGGTTGGGTGAGTGAAGGCATGTTGAGTGGAGGTGTAGGTGGAAGTAGAAAGAAGGGATTAGAGCGGATGCAAGCGCGAGACGGGAAACTTTATAGGGTGCGGGATCCAAGACTGGAGCGTATCCTAATTTATCAAAAGAAATTTGACTCGCTCGCTGACACATCCCGAACTAAGCGCCGCTTTCCTTCGTTATCAGTCACCCAGCTATTCCTCCGCATTCCTTCGGTCAGACGCAGGAAAAGTCCTAAAGATAAACGCGAAGATGAACAGAGCCAGTAAGAGAGAATTTGGGCCTTTTTTTTTCAGGGGATTCTATACGAGTTTGGACTCACGTTACCACCAACACGTGAGAGGTCTTTATGAATAAGTAGAAATTTGTCGTGACATCGAGCCGGTTAACTAGTGCACTGTTTGAGTCCTCAGACGCGTTATTGCTCCTCTTCAAAGCCGCCCCTTTTCAAAGCATGAACTCCTATCATTAGGTATACCCAGTATCATACAGCGCTCGAACATTGTCCAGGTTACATCCGCGAACTACTCTCTCCCTTTACTGATTCTTCT
>JANWGL010003541.1:0-43538 GCA_025200755.1 Ceratobasidium sp. C01 | reverse complement strand
ACTCAAACTAAAGACCAGTCGATCCTCATCTAGAGTCACATGCAGAACAAATCTGTGTTGAGTCTGGAAAAGATAATAATTGACATGTTCACAACTTTGTAGATTACAGAAACATGTAAGATCTCTTGGATCAGCTCAAAATAGATCATTATACTCTATTAAGTCTTTTGGTTGTTGATAATTGGACCTTAGGTGCTGGTGGGAGGCCGGGCTTAATCAAGCCGTAGTGATGTTGAGACGTCCTGTGTGTGGCTCTAGATGGGGATTGACTGGTCTTTAGTTTGAGTTATAGATTGACCCATTTGAATCAAAAGACTCTGCTCCAACTACTTGCGTGGACTGGAATAAGCCCAGAACCCACAGACAACAAGAGAGTTGCCCGGGGATACATTCTGAATGTATGCTTAACAGATCGGTGGAATGTCGCTCAATGTTTCCGTAACATCACATATGGAATTACAAGATATACAAGTATACATATAAAAATATGAAGGATCAAGGCCTCCTTGTTGGCTCGTGCGAAGCAAAAAATCGCTGCAGAAAGCTCGGGACAAATCACGTGTCCACGAACTTTATGTCAGCATTAGTACAACCAATATGAAAGGTCGTGCCATTTTTGTCATATGGGAGAAGAACTTACGCGACATCGGAGCAAGATATATGGCGAGGGGCCAGGCTGTAAACCAAGTAGTAGCGACGCGCCGTCCGTTTAGTCGAGAACTAACTCGAAGTATGGTCTGGAGAGCGGATGGGTTATAGTCGATGAGCACCCCTGTAAAACAGGATACCTCCATGGGAAGTGATTATTCTGCAGCGGGAGGGAGCATCCAACAAACCCCGTTGACGTTCTCGCCCAAGAATGGTCATGTAAATACTCGAATGAACTAGAAGTTTGAAAGAACATTCTTGGACTCGCAAGAACACCCTCAGTTCAAGTGTGTATGCACACATCCAGGCGCAGCAACCTACAAATATGACTCAGAGCAATCGTTGGTATATGAAGGGGCACGTGTATGTGACTTAGGAGTCGCTTCATCTTTCTCCTGATTTTCAGTTTTATCCTTGTTTTATATAACAATTATATTTTATTTAACCTACTACAACAAGTTAAATTCCGATAGACCATTCAGCGCCTCGACAAAACCTGCGCCTCCCCACCAATTAACACGGAACGAGACCTCCGGTAGCAGCAAGACACGCCACTCGACCCTGTCAATCTTTTCTCAATTGTCAAGTTTACATTTGATGCCCGCACGTCTCCGAGCGCCGCGAGCCCGAGATCACCGTCTAAATGAGCATTAACAACCCGAGGGAGGAGTTCGAGCTCACTCCCTCAGAAGCGGAAGGTGAAGGGCACGAATTTGGGGTAACAGATCGGACACGACTGGGGCAGAATGGGGGTGGACGGGAACATGGAACTGGATTCCAAGACCAGGCTCGTGGGGAAGTTAAGCCTCGCTGAGGTATTAGAAGACTTCAGTGTGAACATCAATACACCTCTATGTTCAATAATAATAAACCAAAAACGCACCTTGGCCCGCAATCCTAGCTTTCCCTTAAACTGATAAACACCCCCACCATGGACCCGGAACACATCCCCCCGTCATACACCTTCAAATACACGTCTGACCCATCCCATGGATCCCTCACAAACTCTCGCGCTGTGAGTCGTGGGTCGAAGTCGTGGCTGGTGACTCCCGGACCCGGGATGGATAGGCAGCCGTCTTGGTTGCTTGGGATTGGTCGGTAGTTTGCGGAGTCGAGGATGAAGGAAATATATTCTCGAGGTAGGAGGGTGGCAAGCAAGGTTAGGGCGTTGGAGATGTTTCGGTGCTCCATTTGGAGTTGATACCTATACAATCAGGATGAGGTAACCAGCTGACGGAATGAGATCTGGGGAACAAACCTTATAGTAGCTCCCGTTACGCCGTACGTGCTCATGAACTAAGTGTAACCATCCTCGCGCTCACCCGAATCCCTCAACATATTCCCCATTGCTGCCCCCCTCCCTACCGCCACCACTACTAATTAGGATTAAACTCAACGTAGGCGAGAGAGAGCGTTGTTCTGGAGCGATAAAATTGGACAATCAATGGCAGGGCGTGGTCGTCATCGGTATAATTGTCGAACCGGAACGGGGCACTTTGTCCAAGTGGTGTCGAAGCGTGATATTCGTCGATCTACATGTTGAAATAGACTGTGAAGAATTTGGTATAGGTGGAATGGCGAGGAAGTGTGTCGTCTGGGTGGGTGATGATCCGCCTACTAAGGATTAATATTAGTTTATCCGATATCAGATTGGAATGCTTACCAGGTAGAAGAACCCCTCGATAGGGCACCTAATTCGTCCGGCGCTGCTCAAAGTCACTTGTCTGCGCTCGAGGTTCCGAAATAGTTGCTCCAGTTCGCGCACGCAGCGTGAGAGTTGAAGATACCCTCCGTGGTACCTAGGTATGTGTGTCAAAACGTGCTGTGAAAAGAATATGGAAAAGTCGAACCGGTTGTGCCAGACGAGAAATGAACGTATACCGCTTGAAATTGGACGCGTCGATCTCGGTAGTGTATCGCCGATATTGGGAGTATCCGCGACGGAGACGTACATACGCCAAATATGCCCCAATAAGCCATCGAACCTGCCTCAATGACCATATCGGTAAGAACCAAGGCCACATTGATCCAATCGAGCGAAGACCAGCGAGCGAGATCGGGGTGTCAGTAGACTCGACGGTAAATACCGGCACGAATAGCTTCACGCTCCCAGCTCGGAAAGGCTTAACGTACAAGGCGGGCGCGTGGTAATTTGAGATTGGAGCAGAGATTGCCAAGGATATGGACCTGTATGTGAGCATTTCCATCTGGCGTATGTTCGTAGGGCTTTGTCACGAGGAAAAGTGGCGGCCGTTTGACTGGGTGATGCGCCGAGCCGTGTTCAAGGATTTGTTCAAGGCCTGCTGGAATTCGAAATCACATGGCTGCAGAAAGCGGGGATAGGGAACAATCCCCACCTTTGAGAAAGGAGAGTTTAGCAATGATTTCGCCTCTACTTCCCAACTGCGCGGCATACCTTTTCGGCGAGGCGGCAGGCCATATTAACCGAGACACGGAGCACTAGTATCTCCAGCACCCTAGGTCATCGGGTAGGTTTCTGGCACATTGTAAACGACGCTTCCAGGGTCACTTTTGAAGACAACGTAGAATACCCAGCTAAGTAACAGCTGGGAGGCGGAGATGAAGAAGAGCACACCGAGGTCCAATGAATTCTAGAGAGGTTGTTACGAGTTGCGCGAGCTAGGTATAATGTCGGTTGAGTGAGCGTTCACGGTGGACGACGCACAAACGTAAACAGTCTCGGTGTAAACATACCAGTATAATATGCAACTATCTCGTGTAAGGAATCCCCTTGCTTCAAGGTCACTCACACCCCCAAATGATGCAGAATCCTGTGACGGGTCCAAACCCTTATATGAGGGTCCATCCTACACAACAAAACCATCTCGCCACACTTCACCAAGTTCACGTCTCGCGTCGAAATACTACAATCTCGCTACACTATCATTGGAGTATCCGAGAAAAGATTCATCTTATGCTACTAACTAGAAGCGGTCCGCAACCGGGCCACAGACCTTGCTGTCTCGTCTAATAGGTAACTATTTGGTGCGACACGAGCCGCCAGCATTGGCAAATCATTAACTCGGTATGCCTGATCCATGGTGGATCCGTAAACCGCGAGTGGCCACACCTTTTGCGCCAATGGCTGCTCTCTGGGTTTTCACACAGAGTAGGAGTCACTGTGAATATAGCATTTTGAAATTTAATAAAGAGAAACAAGCCAAGTCACCACAGTTATGCTGTTGACGCAACAGCTTCGGAATAGGGACCCAAGTTGGTAGGCCAGCTTGCACCCAGTGAGGTACGGTCAGTGCACGCTGGAGGGTCTAATGGTCATCCGGTCAACCATTCTGAATCCTACACACGACAATTATTCACGGGAGCAGACTTACCCTGGCAAACTGCGGTTTTGGTTACTCCTCGATACTCTGTGCGGAACGACTGAAACAAACTAACGAATGTCGCTCTTTATACTCGTAAAACCTACTATGTATGCGTATAAAGGTGGTAGGCACTCCGGTTCCGAGAGCCAAAGCGATTTTTAATCAATATTTTGTCCAATGCGAATGCATCGGTGTTATTTCGTTTGTGTGTTTCTACGGGCTCGTGACGGTGAAATCCTAGTGGTTAGTTTAATTTCTTGACTTGTTCAAGTTCAAGTACAAGGCGATCCTAGTCGTTTTAGTGAGGCATGAACATTTAGCGAAAACGAGCTGCTCGCGAGGCTACGACCAACTCTCTGCTTACTTATGTGTTTAACTCGAACAAAAGCGAAGGCTCTGCCGGGTCTAAATCTAGGTATTGTCCTAATTGTGATCATCAGAAAGAGTTTGCCGATATCATTACCTGGCGGAAAACAAGCCAGCCATTACCGGGAACAACTACCACTCACGCCGGCATGTGCGTTCACGCGCTACCGCGCACAAGGGCAAAACATACCATACGACTCAGCGCGGCGTAGGCATTGAACAGAGTCAGTCGAAGAGTCAGTAGGGAGGATGAATTTCGATGATAAGTGGCTCACGGTGCCACCTGAAAAAAGTCTGGCGGCGGAGGATAGGAGGTTGCAAAGACTGAACGCAGAGACGAAATAGTTATATACGGTTGGCGCTTGAGTTATTTCTGTATTTACTGTACACTTACAGTAAGAGTCACATGACTTTGTTACTTCACACGATTTAGCGACTCATTTCCAATTAATTACACCTCCGAGTGACCTTGCAGGAGCAAGGTGATCGGAGTATATCGTGAATATGGCGCTTTGGATTGCACATATAAAATCTTGTTACTAGTCCTACGCTGTCAGGTGAGCATATGCACAGCCTGAATGACTAGGAGCATACTTGCTAGATTCGGTTATCTTCGGAGCTGTGTAGAGTATTTAACCTTGATGCTTTCGGGTGCTCAACTCATGCAACAGGTTTGCGGTGTGGATATCTCATGAAAAGAGAGTAATTGGAGGTCTGGAGTAATTGTACTCTTTCGTGTCCCGATCCGTGCGCCGGGGCAGCGTATCACCACTATTCGCTCCAGATTCTCCGCGAGGTATCCGCCGCGGACATGGGAGGAAAGAGAGAGGATTGGAGGGGGAGAGAGCCCCAATCTGTGGACGATGTGTGGTAGCGGACACGAGTAGTCACGAAGAGGATTGTTTGAGATTCGCCCTAATCCGCCCTGACCCTTTGGTATCCGCAACGTGTCCTCGGCATTTATTCCGTCACATGCTGCTAGTAGTAGTCATAGTTAGAAAGTGGGAGCCACTAATAGAGGGCGTGGTCATTTCAGAGCGATTGTGCGTTATCATACACGCTTCGCCAGGCTCCGTTAACGTTACCTGCCCTATATATACTGTGACAGAAGGTTAGTTGTATGCCCAAAGTTGATGGTGAGACATACATATCACTCAACGGGACACTCTTGGTGGGCTGGCGCGGTGCGTCACGAGTTTTGCCGAGCTCGTTCAATGCCGCCTGCGTTTAACACGTCATGTTAGGAGCTCAGAATACATCCTAAATTGCCAATGAACTTACCTTGGAGTCCTGCCGATAGTGTAGCCTCGAACGATGTACATATCACGCTCGATAACTTGTTATTACTCCGTACTCGTATGAAATGAACGGACCCAACTTACCTTATCCCTCAAAGCTAGCAATTTGTACCCCCAGACCAAAGACCAAGTAGGTGTTGAGCGAGTCACGAAATCGCGAGAGGACTGGTGGATCAGGGGCTGGCCCTCAGTTGCGCAAACTCAACGCAGGGTGCCTATCCCTGCGACAAGTAAGACTCTCCCCTAGCTATAAGCATGGATGAATCACTAGGAGCTGAGGCGACAGTTCGCAAGGAGGCATTGAATGATGAATTAAATGAGGAGACGGATTCACAAGGCGAGGAAACGCGGTCTGAAACTGGGTGAGCGCTCAGGTTTTAGGAGCCCGAGGATGAGGAGAGTAGCAAGCTCATTTCCCTATAAGTCGACCATAAAAGGACTTTTTGCCTTTGCTGGTTGGAGCCCTGCATAGTCACTTGAACGTGGCTACAAAACCATATTATTAGCGAGGTTGAATGACTTGGATCTCGCCTAGTCATTCGAGCTCAATCAGCATGTAATCAGGTTGGAAATGTAGGTGCAGCATATAGTTAGTTTGTGTGATTGCACCGTTACGACGGTCAAGATTTAAGTTTTTGTTGACACCGCAAGGCCCATTAGCTATATTGAGCACCGTATCCACATTGATCACAACCATGGCCTACGTTTAAAAGGCCAAAACAAGACCGGAATAAGAGCAATGGAGGAAATTTCATGGGTGCCTTGCCACATGCAGTGTTCCAAGCTCAGATAACACTACTCTTATAAAACATACTCGCCCTTGATCCACACCTAGCTTGTCGTATGTATTACAGTTTGTTTAGCTATTGTGGGTTGGATGCCTTACTGATTTGTATGTTTCGTACTAACGAAAGTATATTGAGTGGTTCAGATGTTATAAGCTAAGAAATCCTAAGGCGCTGGTTGTTTGTGTGTGCTCGCCTTTTGCCTTGACTCAAAAAGACATGTAAGCAAGGTGTCATGTCCCCGAAGAGGACGTTTATCTAGTTAAGAGTGTGTATTGAATGAAACGCTTTTCCGTTCGACAACGTGCGTGAGCAATTGATAACTCAAGTACGAGTGTACAGATGAGAACTGGCGATGGAAGTTCGGTCCGATCCAAATCAATGGACCCATCAATCAATATCACGTAATCCTCTTCTTGACACGCTTTTAGGCGCCGTTACGCTGATGCGAGCATACAACCGACGTTGCTTCCTGCGGTTTACTATAACCCTATAGCCTGAGCTCGTCCGACTCGGTCGGTCAAGGACTGAAGGACTAGCACAAGGGCTGCTCCTCGTGGCTTAGGCCTCAATATCCCTACTGATACACCGATGCAGGCCGAAAATAGGACTGCTCATCAATGCGGAGTGTGCATATCCCAGTAATCGAATTTGGTTGGCTCGTTTTGAGAACAAAGCAATTCCAAGCGAGACTATTTGACATTGTTCGGCTGTTTGAGCGCCGGGAGGGCATGTCTTTGACGCTGCCAGTGCATCTGCCTATCTGAGTTTGACGTCTTCCTGATGAGCGCGCTTGAACTTGAACGCTGGGCTATGCACAGATAGCATCGAGCAGCCTAGCCATGAGGTACTTATGGCAGGCTGTGTAGAAACCTCGAGCCGGGAATCAATGCAGCTCGACCTATAAAACTGGGGAGAACGTGAATTGAACGATACCCCCTGCTC
Organism: Ceratobasidium sp. C01; assembly: GCA_025200755.1. Taxonomy (NCBI): domain Eukaryota; kingdom Fungi; phylum Basidiomycota; class Agaricomycetes; order Cantharellales; family Ceratobasidiaceae; genus Ceratobasidium; species Ceratobasidium sp. C01. Next base: position 36,152 of record JANWGL010003541.1, on the reverse strand, counting down.
CTCTGAAAGGTCTCCTAATTTCCTAATAACATCAGTGAAGCCAGAGTGTATTGGTCGTGCGACAGGAACAACTTATCTACAACTGTTCGAGAGCCTTCATCGTCACGAAGAGCCTGTTTTCTAATTTTTGGTCAAACCACTGCGACTTACAAATGGTACGCAGGTGATTCTCCTGACGGGATTGAACTAATCGCAGCTCGGAACAGGATGACCCCACAGCGGCACAGCTGTCAGACTATGAACGACTGGCACAGCAGGCGGAATCCTACCGTGAACAGTTTACAACTACGCATCAGTTAGGCGACATCGATAATGCTATCAAATTAGGGACGGAGGCAATCGCCCTTGCACCCGAGGGACATCCTGAAATATGCATATGGCTCGACAGCCTCGGATATTCATTGTGGAGCCGTTTCGAGCGATCCGGCGACGTTGCGGACATTAATAAGGCGATCGAGACCCAGGAACGTGCAATGTCTCTCGCGCTGGAAGGAGACTCAAATATGCCTATGATTCTCAATCACTTTGGCATTTTTCTCCAGACCCGATTTCAGCGTTGTGGCGAGCTCGCAGACTTGGAAAGCGCGATCGTGCACCAGAGACGCTCTTTGTCGCTTGCGCCTGAAGGACACAAACGAATGGCGACATGGCTGAATGATCTCAGTGTATCACTGTCGAGTCGGTTTGGGCGCAGCGGGAATCTCGGCGACATTGACGAGGCAATCAAGCACCAGAATCGCGCGCTGTCACTTGCACTCGAGGGAGACCCGGATATACCTTTGTGGCACAGTAATTCTGGCGGTTTTTTTCACAACCGGTTTGAGCGACTCGGCAACCTGGCGGATTTGAACAAGGCGATCGAGCACCAGAATCGCGCACTATCGCTTACACCTGAGGGCCATCCAAGAATAACCTTTTGGTTGAACGGCCTTAGCATGTCGTTATGGAGTCGGTTCGAACGTGTGGGGGATCTTGAGGACATTGAAGAGGCGATCGAGCACCAACAACATGCGGTGTCACTCGCACACGAGGGAGATCCAAACATGCCCCTGTGGCTCTCCAACCTTGGCAGCTTCTTTCACAGTCGGTTTAAGCGTCTAGGCAATCTTCCAGACTTAGACAAAGCGATCGAGCACCAGAATCGTGTGATGTCACTTGCACCTGCGGGACACCCAAGCATGCCCTTGTGGCTGAACGGCTTCAGCCACTCGCTATGGAGTAGATTTGGGCGTTTGGGGAATCTTACAGACATTGACGAGGCGATCAAGCACCAACAACATGCGGTATCGCTCGCACCTGAGGGAGATCCAGATATGCCCATGTGGCTCTCAAACCTCGGCAGTTTCTTTCATACTCGGTTTAAGCGTCTAGGCAATCTTCCAGACTTGAACCAGGCGATCGTAAACCAGAGTCGTGCAGTTTCACTTGCACCTAACCGACATCCAAGAATGGCTTGGTGGCTGAACAGCCTCAGCCTTTCTCTGGCGAGTCGGTTTGAGCGTATGGGAGATATCGCAGATATTGAAGAGGCGATCAAGTACCAACAAAAGGCAGTAATGCTCACACCCGAGGGAGATCCACACATGCTCCTGTGGCTCTATAACCTTGGCAGCTTCTTTCACACTCGGTTTAAGCACCTAGGTAATCTTCCCGACTTAGACAAAGCGATCGACAGCCAGGATCTTGTGGTGTCACTTGCACCTGCGGGACATCCAAGCATGACTATGTGGCTGAACGGCCTTAGCGTTTCTCTGTCGAGCCGGTTCGAGCGTGTGGGAAATATCGCAGACATTGAAGTGGCTCTCGAGCACCAGAAACAGGCAGTATCGCTTGCACACGAGGAAAATCCAAGCATGCCCTTGTGGCTCCATAACCTTGGCAGTTTCTTTCAGAGCAGGTTTGGGCGTTTAGGCAATCTTCCGGACTTAGACAGAGCGATCGAGCACCAGAGTCGCGCGGTATCACTTGCACCTGCGGGGCATCCAAACAAGACTTTATGGCTGAACGGTCTCAGCCTTTCTCTGTCGAATCGGTTCGAGCGTATGGGGAATCTCGCGGACGTTGAAGAGGCAATCGAGCACCAACAACAGGCGGTATCGCTCACAGTCGAGGATGATCCAAACATGCCTATGTGGCTCAATAACCTTGGCGATTTCTTTCGTAGCCGGTGTGGGCGACTAGGCAATCTTCCAGACTTAGACAAGGCGATCAAACACCAGAGTCGTGCAGTGTCACTTGCCTCTGCAGAACATCCAAAAATGGCTTGGTGGCTGAACAGCCTCAGCCTGTCTATGTGGAGTCGGTTCGAGCGCATGGGGAATATCGAAGACCTTGAAGGGGCGCTTGAGCACCAAAAACGGGCAGTATTGCTCATATCCGAAGGAGATCCAAACACGCCTATGTGGCTTCATAATCTTGGCCATTTCTTTCACAGCCGGTTTAGCCACCTTGGCGAGCATGCGGACCTGGACATGGCAATCAAGCACAAGAGGCGTGCAGTGTCGATTACAACTGCGGAGCATCCAAACATGGCTACGTGGCTGAACAGCCTCAGCCTTTCTCTATGCAGTCGGTTTGGGCGTGTGGGAAATCGTGCAGACCTTGACAATGCGATTCAGCACCAAAAGTATGCAGTATTGCTGACTCCTGAGAGAGATCCGCGTATGCCGGTGCGGCTTCGAAATCAGGGCATATTCCACCAGAGCCGGTTCTTGCACTTCGGTGAGTCTCTAAAGCTTACCACCGTGTCGCGCGGCAAAATAATCCAGTATCACCTTAATCTGTGGCATTCATAGGTAGAAATGAAGACCTCAAGCTCTCAATACGTTCATATAAAAAGGCAGCTCTTTCACTGACAGGCAGTCCGCGCACTAGGTTCCAAGCGGCGCTCCAGTGGGCTGATATATCCGACCAACGTCAACCTAGCTCCATGCTTGACGCATACAGACAAGCGTTTACCCTCTTGCCTCAGCTTATCTGGCTCGGACATACACTCCAAGATCGTTATGGAATCATCCCAGATGTGGGTGATATGTGTTCTCGAGCGGTAGCTGCTGCTATTGCTATGAAGGACTACCAGTCCGCACTGGAGTGGTTTGAGGAGGGCCGATCGATTGTGTGGAAGCAGATTGTCCAACTCCGTACTCCGTTTGACGAGCTTTCAGCGGTGGATCCAACATTAGCTGCAGAGCTCAAGCAGGTAGCTCAAGACCTGGATCGTGCGAGCTCCCGCCAAAACCTAGACATCGTTATTCATTCACCAGATGAGCACGACCTCGAAAGCGCCGCTCGCGAGCACCGCCGTCTTGCTATGAGGTGGGAGGAGCTCCTTGTTCAGGCGCAAGCCCTCCCCGGACTCGAGAACTTTCTACGCCCGAGGAAGGCCTCCGACCTGATACGATCGTCCCATTCTAGTGATATCGTAATGATCAATGTTCACCAGGATAGCTGCGATGCCCTTATCATTCGTCATGGTGGTACTAAAATCTCGCATGTGCCCTTGACTCAGTTCTCGTACCAAAAGGCAACCGCTATCGGTACCCAAATGTACCGCCTGGTTCGGAGCAGCGGATTAGACAACCGTAAGCCCCTGGTTACCAACCAAGCGGGTGAAGGGGGATTTAAAGATACACTGGTAATGCTGTGGAGACAGGTGGTCGAACCAGTGCTTGATTTTTTAGGTCACACTGTACGTGTAACTGACCCATTATCCCCCACTACACCTTGACTAACAGAATCCTGCAGCGAAACCTATCAGGGGACAACTGGCCACGTATCACCTGGTGTACCACCGGCCCACTGTCTTTCGTTCCCATCCATGCGGCCGGCGACTATAATTCTCGGTCCATGCTGTTCGACTACGTTATATCTTCCTACACCCCCACCCTTAGCGCGCTATTGCCCTCCCCTCGGTCACTGAATGCGTTTTCTGGTATCCTCGCAGTCGGTCAGGCATCCGCTCAAGGCATGACTCCACTCCCCGGCACAGTAGCCGAGTTGGATCGAATCCAACACAGGTTCCAAGGTCTACCTGCTGTCCGAGTCGACGAAGCGGCGGCAACACCTACCGCTGTTCTCGCTGGAATGGAGAGGTCCAGTTGGGTTCATCTCGCCTGTCATGCCAAGCAGAACTCCAGCGACCCTACAAAGAGCGCATTCTACCTTCATGATGGGACACTGGACCTAACTACAATCAGCCAGAAGCACCTACAACACGCTGAGCTCGCTTTCCTGTCGGCATGTGAGACCGCTACCGGAGACAAGGTGCTCTCGGAGGAGGCTGTCCACCTCGCGGCAGGGATGCTTATGGCAGGGTATGGAACGGTTATTGCCACAAAGTGGCCGATTGGTGACGAAGATGCGCCGCTGTTCGCCGATAAAGTATACGAGCATTTACTAGAGGGAGGGGTACCAGATGCTAGGAAGGCGGCAGTCGCTGTACATAAAGCGACGGAGTGCCTTCGGAACAAGGTGGGGGTTAGGAGCATTGTGAAATGGGCACCATTTATCCACATTGGGCTGTAGAGGAAACGTGGCGACGAAACTGCGAATCATGTTGGGTTACACTCTATAGTTCCTACGTATATTTTCTTTTGTGATATGGGAATACAAGGCTTTGGGCCACTTCTCCGGTTCTATACTCGCTGTCAATTCAGCTTGTCCTTGTACAATTCGCTTCTTATTCTGACCTGGTCTGTCTTATGTCACATAAGTACTTACAGTCCCGCCCTTTACTTACCAACCTCGCCAACACTACTCGCCATTAAATCAAAGCAGTTTCTCCAGAATGAGGTGATATGTTAATCAAGGGTATATATACAAACATTTATTCTTCTCCAACCCGCTATCGCTTAGAGGATTGGAATAAACAGCATCTACGAACCACAGGTTTTAGTTTAATTGAGAATCTGGGATAGGTAAGGCGAGGTAGAGTGGAGGGCGAACAGAGAAAACTAAGCTCCGTTTATGCCGAAGCTCAGCATTCATCGATGTGCACATTGCAATAAACTGAGTGAAAATTTCGATCTAGATGAGAAAGCTGGGGAGTGCGCCGTCGGACTAGATAATGACTTGTCTGCCTACCAAATATTAGGGTCAGCTCGATCAAAATTCAAGTTACGGTATGTACTAGGCGAGAGAGCTCCTAAACGGAGACACCTAGTGCGTGCGCCTCCTTGACAGCTAACACGCCTTCGCTCGTAGTTTTGAAACAGGACTCCCTGCTCACACAGTTAGGCAACGTTGCGGAAGTGACCAGGTTTCCCTCGGTAATACCTAGGGACGCAGTTTAAACCGCGCTCGCAGAGGAATAAGGAAAAAGCGTACCGGCGGTGTTAAATACAATAATAACAATAATAAAAGCATTTGTGCCGCCCCGTAAGTGGACGCGTGGCGAGCGGGTAGGTCTGTCTCGATTGGCGTGTCGTCTACGCCAGAAATATCCACGATAGCGACACTTGTAAGCCTAGTCTAGTCCAATGAATCAGCGAGGAGGACGCGACGATCTGTATCGGCGAGACGCACCAATTAAGCCGGGCCCGGGAGGGCGGAGACTTGTCAGACGAGATCGGAGCGAACGCTAATTCAACGATAAAGCTCGCGAAAGTCGGCACGAATAGATTAGCACTCCTTCCTAGGATAATCCCAAAATATTACAGAGGATGCGCGAACTTGAGATCGGAGGAAACGGCTGAGGCAATGGACTTGTGCGTGGAACTCTCAATGTAGCACACGCTCATAGGACCTCGGTACCAAGAAAGGTGGCGACCATTATGAACAGGTGATACGCCGAACCGTGAAGAGTGATGCGAAGAACCGTGAGGAGTGATGCGAAGAACCGTGTTCGAGGATGTCTGTGCTGGATCCCGAGAACAAGACGAGAAACAGTGGGGATCGGACACGACTCTACATCAACCGAGAAAAGAGACATCAGCGAGGTCTTTGTCTCTGCTTCCTAAATGAACACTATACCTTATAGACGATTTTGTAGGTCTGATTCACATAGACACGGAGCCTGAGTACCCCCAGTATCCGGGATCGTCGAGTAGGTCACGATCACATTGGGCAGGACGCGTCCAAGGTCACTTGAGAAGAACGACGTAGAATGCTGAGCAACCGATCTAAGGCGGAGAAAACCAAGAGCAGGCCGAGCTCGTATAATTAACTCCAAGGATTTCCAGAGAGGCCGCTGCGAATCGTTCGCGGAGATAAGGCGTTGGTTGGGTGAGAGTTCACAGCGGTCCACACAAACGTAAACATTCCAGGCGTAAATATACCAGTCCGGCACGTGACTTCGAAACGAATTCACTACCTCTCGTCGTCTTCGTGACTGAGGTACTAATGAGTCTATTCAACCTTGGGTAAGTCGAATGTTTGCTTGAGAGCGGAGAAGTTTGAAATATGAAACAAACAGGACAAAATATATCTCCATCAAATGAAGAGAGGTCAGCCGGCGGACGTCGCAATTTGGCTCGAAGCCCTTTGAAACCACTCAACCATCCAAAAGCTGATAACAAATGAAATCGCTATTCCCAATGTCTCGCCATCCATCCAGTCAATCGAGGTTCATGACAGGCCGAACGAAGATGTGCACCGATAGGAATTAGGTGAGAATGGCAGTAGCAGCCCCCGCATCAGAACACGAAAAAGGAAGTAGAGTTAAGCGCGATTCTAGTGCCCGTGAACCGTCTCCCACCCGTGCAACGGGAGACGGTTCAAGGCCGGGCCGGTACTGGGTGCCCATGGGATTGCCCAGTGCAAACTTTCTGAACGAGTTGGCGCATCTAGTGTCTTTGTTCTCGTGCGCACCAGATGTATGCATATCCCATTGGCAATCTCCGCGTGCGACCAGCATCCCGGGCGACCCCCAAGCTAAGAGCTAATCGATAACGAGTGGATTGCGGGGGAAGTTTGATATAATCAATCAGCTAATCAGTGAACCAACTGATTCTTGCATAGTGTTGGCCGCACAACTGGTCTAGAACCAGAATAATGGCTTGGCGGGCGCTCAGCGTGGCAGTCCGCCATGCGTCTATCTTACGCCCTCCCTCAATTCAGAGATACATGAGACAACACAATCGCCGACCGATGCACGGTGCGCATATTCTAAGTACAAGATCTCCCTTCAAGACCAAGACTACTTAGAGAGCGCCACATTGGTAGCAAGTAGCTACTCATCTGAAGTGGTTGTATGCTAAAGCTACTAAACCAGGATATACTAAACTGGAGCGGATTGACCAGCTGATAGATCGGGCGTTAAATGAGTACCTTTGTATGAGCGAGATCCCTACTTGTTTTGTTTATCTACCGTAGTGGCTTTCTTGTTTACTGCTACACACCGAGCAGTGTTCGGCCGCTCAGGCGCCTGGTGAGCTATTCCCTTTCACCAACAATAAGCTTGATAATTAGGTCTAGACGTCCTCACGGCGAGCACATGGCTACGTGCAGGTGACTAGAATGGAAGCGGTATAGTATCGAGATACTGCGCAGTTAACCGGTTGCAACCAGAATGTGACTTGGTTGTGCCTTTGCCGATAAAGACTCGAGAGAACTTCGAGCAAAAAGTCCCGCTTGCTCTTCTCAAAAGCCCCCTACTTCCTCTTCGCCGACGCTATAATCTATTCCATTGATCGTTCGACAAGAATATTTTCCGCGACACATCAATATCATGGGGAGTGTAGTTTGTAGCTGTAAGGACAGCGACCACAAATTAGGAGCGGTATGCACGGTGCTTAACTAATAAGAAGATAAGTCTAATCACGTATCTGCATAGCGCGAAACCACGGCGGGCGAATTGGCGGAATTTGAGCGGCTGGGGCGACAGGCTCAACGTTCCTTCAACCAATTTGAGGCTTCGCATCAGCTAGGAGATATCGATGATGCCATCAAATTTGGGATGGAAGCAATTGCGCTTACACCGAAGGGTCATCCTGAAATGATCTCGTGGCTCAACATTCTCGGCCTTTCACTGTACAGGCGGTTTGAGAGGTTGGGCGACATCACAGACATTGACAAGGCGATCGAGTCTCAGCAGCGTGCAATATCCCTCGCACCTGAAGGAGATCCAGACACCGCTACGCTCTTTTATACCTCCGCTGGTTTCCTTCGGAGTCGGTTTCAGCGCCTCGGGGAAATCGCTGACTTAGCCAAAGCGATCGAGCATCAGAGGCGTGCCGTCTCACTCGCACCCGAGGAACACCCAAGCATGTCCAGTTGGCTCAACGACCTCAGTGCATCTCTACGTAGCCGATTTGAGCAGTTGGGGAATCTTGCAGACATTGACGAGGCTATTGAGCACCTCCAACGTGCAATTTCGCTCGCACCCAATAGACACCCAAAAATGTCCACATGGCTCAATAACCTTGGATTCCTCGTTCATAGCCGGTATAAGCGCCTTGAAGACTTGGCAGACCTCGAGAGCGCCATCAAGTATCAGAACCGCGGAATCTTGCTTGCGCCTGAGGGGGACCCGCAAATACCTTCATCGCTCAACAACCTTAGCCTCTCACTATGGGACAGGTTTAAGCGTTTAGGGAACCTGGCAGATATTGACGAGGCCATCAAAAACCAGCAACATGCGGTATCACTGGCGCCCGAGGGAGACCCGAAGATGCCCGCATGCCTGAATCATCTTGGCATATTCTTTCATGGCAGGTTCGAGCGCCTCGGCAACCTTGCGGACCTGGACAACGCGGTCGAGCACAAGAATCGTGCCGTCCTACTTGCACCTGAGGGACACTCGGTCAAGTCACATTGGCTCAACAGCTTAGGCACCTCACTATCGAGTCGTTTTGAGCGTTTAGGAAATATTGTAGACATTGACGAGGCGATCAAACATCAGCAACTTGCGATAGCGCTCGCACCCGAGGGGGACTTGCAAATACCCAAGTGGCTCGGCGATCTTGGAAACTCCCTCCAGAGTCGGTTTGACCGTCTCGGTGATCTCGCAGACCTTGAAAGGGCTATCGAACACCATAACCGCGCAATCCTGCTTGCACCTGAGGGAGACTCGTACATGCCCTTGTGGCTCGGTAACCTCGGCATGTCACTGTGGTACCGGTTTGACCGCACGGGCAATATTGTGGATATTGACGAGGCAATCAAGAATCAGCAACATGCAGTATCGCTCACACCTGAGGGGGACCCAGAATTGCCCGCAAGGCTCAATAACCTGGGGAATTTTTATCAAAGTCGATTCAGGCGCCTCGATGACTCTGCAGACCTGGACAAAGCAATCAAACATAACAATCGCGCCGTCTCGCTTACAAATGAAGGAGATCCCCGCATGCCCGGTCGGCTCAACGGCCAAAGCGTTTTGCTGCGTATCCGGTTTAGGCTGTTAGGTAATATTACGGACCTTGACGAAGCAATCACAATCCAGCAGCGCGGAGTATCTCTCGCACCCGAGGGTGATATAAATATGCCTACATGGCTCGGCAACCTAGGAGTAGCTTTTTGGAACCGGTTTGAACGTCTCGGCGAGCTAGCAGACTTGGCCAATGCAATCAAGTACCACCGTCGCACAATTTCACTCGCACCTGGGGGACATCCGCACATACCTTTTTGGCTCCAGAGTCTTAATTTATCCCTGTGTAGCCGGTTTCAGCGTGAAGGGAATCCTGTAGACATTGACGAGGCGATCAAGAACCAACAACATGCGGTATCGCTCGTACTCGAGGGAGACCCGAGGATTTCCACGTTGATTTATCACCTTGGAATTCTCTTTCAGAGCCGGTTTGAACGTCTCGGTAAGTACCTGAAGTATATCAGGCTGTTACACTAGAATAGAATCTTGTTTCGCTGAGCCTTGTCACATTTCTAGGCGACAATGAAGACCTCGAATCTTCAATTATCTCAATTAAGAGCGCTGCTCTATCACCAACAGGCAGTCCGTACGACCGTTTCCAGGCAGCTCTCCAGTGGGCAGTTATTTCTAGCAAACACCAGCTCAGCTCTTTGCTTGACGCATATAGACAAGTGTTCGCTCTCTTACCTCAGCTTGTCTGGTTAGGAAGCACCCTTAAGGGACGCTATAGCATTATTTCCGATGTGGGGGGTCTGTGCAATCATGCAGTAGCTGCTGCTATCGCTACGGGGGACTATAATTTAGCGCTCGAGTGGTTTGAGGAGGGACGGTCGATTGTGTGGAGGCAATTCCTGCAACTTCGCGATTCGTTTGATGGTATCTCGGCGGTGGATCCAGCGTTAGCTGCGGAACTCAAGCAGGTGGCTCAGGACCTTGATCGCGCCAGTTCACATCAGCCCTTAGACACTGCTAGTCTACGGCCGGACGACGATTCCCTTGAGCTGATTGCACGTCAGCATCGTCGTCTTGCTCTCAGGTGGGAGGAGCTACTCATTCAGGCCCGAGCTCTTCCCGGACTCAAGAACTTCCTCTGCCCGAAGAAAGCCATCAATCTTATGCAGGCAGCCCATTCCAGTGATGTAGCAATAATTCATATTCACAAAGTTCGCTGCGACGTGCTTGTCGTTCGTGCAGGCGCAACTGAGATCACGCATATACCCCTGACTCAGTGCTCTCACCAAAAGGCGACTAGCGTCGGAGCTCAGATGTCTCATTTGGTTCGCAGCAGCGGCATGATCAACCGTGGCTTCAAGAAGAAGAGCCAAACAACCGAACCTGGGCTTGAAGGTACGCTGGCAACGTTGTGGAGGGATGTAGTCAAGCCTGTGCTTGATTTCCTCGGGTACACAGTATGTGTGCCTGCCACTTCGTATCCTACCGCGCATCTGACCAATATTATCTTGTAGCAAAAAGTGTCGGGGGACAACTTTCCGCGTATCACGTGGTGTACCACTGGTTCACTTTCCTTCCTTCCCATTCATGCAGCCGGTGACCTCAACTCCCAGTCAATGATATTCGACTATGTGGTGTCTTCCTACACCCCAACACTTAGTGCACTGTTGCCCTCCTCTCGTGTCCGCGATAGGTTTTCTGGTATCCTTGCGGTCGGTCAGACATCCACTAAAGGCATGCCTCCACTCCCTGGCACCGAAGCCGAGCTGGACCGGATCCAACATAGATTTCCAGGTCTACCCATCGTTCGACTTGACAAAACCAAAGCGACACCCACCGCTGTTCTGGCAGCAATGGAGCAGTCAAGCTGGGTACATCTCGCCTGCCATGCCCACCAAGACTCTAGCGATCCAACTAGAAGCGCATTCCACCTACATGGTGGGGCACTGGACCTAGCAACGATTACCCAAAAGCAATTAAACCAAGCAGAACTTGCATTTCTATCTGCGTGTCAGACAGCTACCGGGGACAAGGCGTTGTCTGAAGAGTCTGTTCATCTAGCAGGAGGGATGTTGATAGCCGGGTACCAGACGGTAATTGCTACGATGTGGTCCATTGGCGATGAAGATGCGCCACTAGTAGCTGACAAAGTGTACGAGTATCTTCTGGAAGGAGGAATACCAAACGCCCAGAGGGCAGCGGTCGCTATTCATAAAGCGACAGCGTGCCTTCGGGACAAGGTGGGGGTCAAGAACGTTGTGAAGTGGGCACCATATATCCATATCGGGCCGTAGTAAAGCGCCGAGCGTCGCAGCTCACATGAGTGACACTCCGCTGTTGCGTGTATAGCTGTTCTCCAGTTCATTCTTTTCTTTCAGTTGATAATACAAGATTACAAGCCACTTCTCTAGTTGTACAATAGGTGCTATCTCGGCTATGACTGGAATAATTTGCTTCTGTTTCGTAGTACGAAACAGAAGCGTAGTACTTCCAAAACCTATCAAAACCTTACAAAACCTAGCAAAGCTTGTCCATATGCCCAGTTTATTGTTTAGTATCCCTATCAATGTCGAATTGTTCATATTATTTCAGTAAAGCAGACCAATATCTCAACTAATCAAATTATCTCAATAACACTATCTGCTTTATTCACGGCGACTCATTCCAACAAGGTAATGCTACCAATTGCCAGCCTGATCTGTATTCCCTAAGGCTCACTCTCAATAATTCACTGCTCTGCTGCGTAACCTCCAGTCTGGTAAGAAGTTGAATAACTCCAAGCTACCAGGCACCCAGAAGTGGGAATTGGTTCACCACATCTTGACTTCATCTCCGTTCTCCGGCCCTCGGTAAAACCAGTCACATCCCTCAACATAGGATTTGGCGGCAGCAACACAGCCAAAAATACCCGCTTCTGTATTCTCTCTGAACTTCGTGACCAGCAAGATCATTTTCAACACTTGCCCACTCAGATGGACGAGGTGAAATCTGGGCTAGGAGTAGCAATAAGTACATTGTTCAAATATTGGGGCAATAGAGTAATTTCGTTGCAATTTTTTCTGCTACTAAAAAAGCAACATCGCGCACGCCTCAATCGACTAGAGCTCGATAAGACACCCCCCAATCCGCGCATACATTCACGTCACGTGACCAAAACCGAAGATTGAGGCTTCATATCATGTCAACACCTATAAATTCAACCGTCTCCTCAACAATATGCTTCATCCTGACCTACCCTAACTACCATATATCCTCGAGTACGTATTGAATCGGTTCACAGATTCATCACAAACTTGCGCTCTGTATGTTGGCGATCTGGGAAGCAGATCCTGACTCCTGGACTAAGTGCGAATCAGCCGCCATCTCAATTGGCCAAAGCTGAAGGGTAGCTCTAAGGCTCGAGAACACAGGATATACGGCCGCGGTGAGAGGACGGCGTGGAGGATAGGGGGGTTGACGATCTTCTGGCTTTCCCCATCATACCTGATACTCAGTCAAACGATATGAATCCATCCGCCAATAAAATGAGAGATTGTCGCCCAGATGGGCCGCCCAAATCACTGCCAATAAAACTGCTTATTTAGTCTAGATGTGTTCCTGGTGAGCACATGCTCTTACAGCGAGGGGTGCATCAATAAATGAGGGCTGCACAGCATTGAGCGGCCAAGCCGTGGATCCGTAGTATCTCACCGCCTGGGTGATTAATGCCCAACTGATAAATACTACGGCGGATGTGAATCGAGCATTACCACTTGGTTTTCTGAAAATCCCACCATCTCCCTTGCAGCAACGCTACAGCTTTGGTGTCTTGGGTGTATGATCAGGACGTCTATAAGTGCATTTTTATCATGGAATGTATGGATTCTGGATCTAAGGACAATGTCCACAACGTAGAAACGGTACGCAAGGGGAACAACCAATTCTGGCCAAAAATAATAATAGTAACGACTCCAAATAGGCTGAAAGGACGGCAGTACAATCAGCGAATTATGAATGGCTGGCGCAGCAAGCCAAATCCTACCGTGCCCAGTATGAGGATACCTACCAGGTTGAAGCCATCGACAGTGCCATCAAATTTGGGGCGGAGGCTGTCGCACTTGCACCAGAAGGTCACGCTGCAATGTGCTTATGGCTCAATAACCTCAGTGTTTCACTTCGAAGACGGTTTGAGCGTTTGGGAAATATTGCAGACATCAACAAAGCAATTGAATATCAGGAGCGTGCGATTCTCCTCGCGCCGGAGGGAGATCCAAACATACCGACCTCACTCAATAACCTTGGTATTTTCCTTCAGACCCGCTTTGGGCACGTTGGGGACCTTGCGGACCTGGATAGGGCAATCGAGCAACAAAATCGCGCGGTCTTGCTCGCCCCAGAGGGGCATCCAAGCATGCACTTCTGGCTTAACGGCCTCAGCGCATCTCTGTGGAGTCGGTTTGGGCGGTTGGGTAAGGTCGAAGATATTGACAAGGCAATCGAGATCCAGCAGCGTGCAATATCTCACGTACCAGAGGAAGATCCTGGTATGCCCACATTGCTCAATAACTTTGGCCTTTTCCTTTGCATCCGTTTCGAGCGCCTTGGAGACCTCGCCGACTTGAACACAGCAATCGAATACCAGAACCAAGCAGTCATGCTTGCGACCGAGGGGGACCCGAATCTGCCTTTTTGGCTCAATGGGCTCGGCATGTCACTATGGAACCGGTTTGGACGGCTGGGCAATATCGCAGATATCGACGAGGCGATCGAGCATCAGCAGCGTACAGTGGCGCTTACACCCAAGGGAAATCCGGACGTCCCCATATGGCTCAATAATTTTGGCATGTTCCTTCGGAGCAGATTTGAGCGCATCGGCGACCTTGCAGATCTCAATAGGGCAATCGAACACTTAAACTGTGCGGTCTTGCTTGTGACCGACGGACACCCAAATATGCCTTACTGTCTCAATAGCCTCAGCCTCTCCCTGTGGAATCGATTTGGGCGGTTGGGGGATATCGCAGACATTGACAAGGCAATCGAGCATCAGCAGCGCGCAGTGTCGCTCGCACCGAAGGGAAATCCTGAGATTCCTACATGGCACAATAGCTTTGGCGTTTATCTTCAGAGCAGGTTTAAGCTACTTGGGGACCTTGCAGACTTGGACAGGGCGATCGAGCACCAGAGCTACGCAATCTCGCTTGCAACTAAAGGACACCCGAGCATGTCCCTCTGGCTCAACGGCCTTAGCCTTTCGTTATGCAGCCGCTTTAGGCGGCTAGGAAACATCGTGGATATTGACAAAGCAATCGAGACCCAACGACATGCCGTATCACTCGTACCTCAGGGAGATCCAAGCATGTGTATGTGGTCACAAAATCTTGGCGTCTTCTTAGAAGACCGTTTTAAGCGTCTCGGTAAGTATCTGACTTTGCGATGGTGATGAGCGACAGCGCACCCCAATATCGCTTACTCCGATGACGCATACAGGCAACAATGATGATCTCAAACAATTGATTCGCTCGTATGAAAATGCATCTCTTGCACCCGCTGGAAGTCCACACCTCAAATTCCAGGCGGCGCTCCGATGGGCTAATATCTGTGAAGAAAATCAACCGGAATCTTTGCTTAACGCATATCGACAAGCCTTTGCCATTTTGCCACAACTTGCTTGGCTAGGAAACACACTAGAAGGTCGATATAGTAGCATTTCAGACGTGAGCGCTATGTGTTCCCAGGCAGTAGCTGCTGCTATCGCCATGAAAGATTATTCCTCAGCGCTCGAGTGGTTCGAAGAGGGTCGGTCGATCGTGTGGAAACAGCTCCTACAGCTTCGCGCTCCATTCGATGATCTCTCAGCAGTAGATCCAGCATTAGCTGAAGAGCTCAAACAGGTCGCTCAAGACCTGGACCGTGCAAGCTCTCGCCAAACTTCAGGCTCTGCTACTGAGTCATTGGATGAATTTTCCCTCGAACACCTTGCTCGCCACCATCGTCGTCTTGCTCTGAGGTGGGATGAGCTACTCACTCAAGCTCAAACTATCCCCGGACTCAAGAACTTCCTTCGCCCAAGGAGTGCGGCCAGTCTGATGCAATCAGCCCATTCCAGTGATGTGGTTATCATTAACGTTCACAAGAATTCCTGTGATGCCCTCGTCATTCGTCTTGGTGGCACCAAAATTTCTCATGTCCCCTTGACTCAACTTTCTCAACACGAGGCAACCAGCATCAGCACTCGGATGTCACACTTGGTTCGCAGCAGCGGCACGATCAACCGTGGATTCAAAACAAAAATTAGGACAACGGAAGCCGGGTTCGAAGACACGCTAAACACGTTGTGGAGAGATGCAGTCAAACCTGTGCTTGATTTCTTAGGTTACACGGTACGTGTAACTGTTGCTTCGCATCCCATCCTACTGCTGATCAACGGTATCTCACAGCAAAAAGCACCCGGGCACGACTTGCCACGCATCACCTGGTGTACCTCTGGGTCACTCTCTTTTCTTCCCATTCATGCCGCCGGCGATTACAACTCTCAATCAATGATCTTCGATTACGTCATATCTTCCTACACCCCCACTCTTAGCGCATTATTGAACTCTCCTCACGTCTCCAATGAGTTCTCCGGTATTCTTTCACTTGGCCAGACATCCACTCAAGACATGCCCCCACTTCCCGGCACCGTAGCCGAACTAGATCATATCCAACGCAGGTTTCGAGGTCTGCCTGCCGTCCGGCTCGACAAAACTGAGGCGACACCTACTGCTGTTCTTGCCGGAATGGAGAAATCAAGCTGGGTTCATCTCGCATGCCACGCCACGCAAGACACAGGCGACCCTACAAAGAGTGCATTCTACCTGCATGGTGGGACACTAGATTTGGCAACAATCACCCAGAAGCAACTAAAAAGCGCCGAATTCGCTTTCCTGTCGGCATGTCAGACAGCTACCGGAGACAAGACGCTTTCCGATGAAGCTGTCCACCTTGCGGCGGGAATGCTGACGGCAGGGTTCCGAACGGTTATCGCCACGATGTGGTCCATCGGTGACGAAGATGCGCCGCTTTTTGCTGATAAGGTGTACGAGCATCTGTTGGAGGGAGGGATACCAGACGCTCAGAGGACGGCAATCGCGGTACATAAAGCGACGGAGTGCCTTCGGAACAAGGTAGGGGTCAAGAATATTGTAAAGTGGGCACCCTATATCCATATTGGAGTGTAGGGGAGCGCTTGACGAACTGCAATATATGATTGGTAACGTTTCAGTACTGCACATGTACATATTGTTTCTTGTCCCTTCTGAACACAAAGTTGCACAACATTTCCATGCCATATATGTTAGGTCCTAACTAAGTTGCCGCTCAAACAATTTAGAGCATGCTCTAACGGTAAATGTCCTCTCGAGGAGTTGTTTTGCTTTTCGAGGGGCTATATTGAGAATTTAGATTTCTTCCAATCAACATCTCGGTCCCGGACTGTGCTTTGTAACCAGTATCTACGCCTTGATTATTGCCCACATACCAGAGGTACAATATGTCAAACCTTTAACCTTCGCCACAGTGCCTCTAGCAGTGGGAATCGTACTACGCGTCGGGCGTCCAGTGTGCACGATCATCGATATTGGGACTCCGTATCGCCAAGCCCTCTGCGTAAAATGGCCGGAATCGAGTTCGAGTGAGTTTGGGATGGACCAAAGATATATATCTGGAGTGTTGTCGTCCTACCATCGTCCGCTGCCTCAACATCTACGGCTCTCACATGCGGAAGAGCAGTACGCAAACCTGTGGAGAGCCGGGTTCGACTAGGTAATTGGGATCGGCGCATATACTCGCTCTATATATCAGCACAGGTTTAAACACAAGCTAGGCGCAAGACGCGCACATTTAACCGCAAATATAACTGCATCTTAGGCTAATAAATATCCATCCTATCTATCCCAACCACATCTCCCGTATGATACATCCTCACATACACCTGAATAAGCCTACGAGCTCTTACTCCTGGTATATCTATGCTCGAGATAGCCGGTCCCGATTAAAGGAGGTAATACAAATGGGGCGTCATCTCGGTTTGCTGGAACTGGTCGGTTGTTTTCGGGATCGAGGACGTAGCAAGTAGCAGACCAATTGGAGAAGTTTGCGTAAAGGCAATATCTTAGCCTTCTCACGTCGTGGTTGGGACCTGCTCAAATGCCATAACCTCATCCGCTGACACAATACAGGACTTGCGTACTGAGGGGGTGAGAGTTTGAAGGAATTTGGTCACGTGATCAGGAGAGTCTCGCACAATGCATGATAAAAAGTACACAGCGGTCGCTCCAGATGAAAGGAGTATATCTATCGCTTTAGATTTGGCCGCGTGAAGAAATGCGGGACTGCCCCATCTTAGATGTTGTCTTTTTCGGAATATACACGACGAGAGCGTCCGTAATCCCTGCCTCCCGGCAGGCGGGCGCGTTGACCCGCGTCAATAACAATAATTCCCATCTAATTAATGTTGGACCGGAGGACTATAGAACTTCAAAACATATCAGGTAGTACGCAACCCCGATGACAAAACTCGCCAAATTCGCCAAGATTTGTGCTAGGAGAGTCAAACATAATTCACGGGCGAATCAGGAATTGGAGATACTCTCGAGACTGAAGAAGACGACCGAGGTAGTGTGCTAGTGTGTGAAGTGTGCCTTACTACACAAGTTTGTGGGCTTCGCCTGATTTTGAAGATAGCAGCAGAGGTCTTGGATACGTAATCTGTGGAGCAATGTTTAGGGACTTGGTCGAAACCTAATGGAACTTGGGACGACACGGCCAGCGGGGGGGAGAAATCTAAGCGACTCTCTTTGCTGTCTAAAAAACAAAAATAGAAACATCGATCCCGTACGTGATGCCCGTTCACTGTTCTAATGATGCTCTCGATCAAACCTGAGTCTTTTTTTTGCGATTCGTGTACCTATTTGTAGTCGCCTGGTCTGGCTAGGCAACGCAGGTATTTAATAAGATTTCATATTTATGAGAAACTTGGACACATGTCAAAGTGGCGCGATCGGGCTGACACATAGAGAGACATGCCACAACATGTAAATCATTCCAAAGATCTTCAACCGGTGTGTCCGGGGCAGAATCTGTAGGCTACGCCGCACGAAGAGATGCAGGGGCTGCGCAAATAATTGCTTGTGTTCCGGGTCAGCAGATAGAGGGCTGGGTGTTGCGTTCGATGATCATGGCGATCGATCCGTAAGCGCCCTCGATCAAAGATGTTCCGGTCGATTCATATTTTATTACATAAGGTTCAATAATAATTTTAGATCAACAGAAGTCCAATCGAGTTCAATGATTTGACACCCGGGTGGCTCTCAATGTTTCGGCTATACCTCCATCAAGAGTGGGTCGGAATAACCTCCTTCCACCCCTCCACGTCCCTCTTTCGCCCTCCACGTTTATTCGGATGCTCTATATTCAAAGCGCGAGGCACATATACAAATCACTCGGAGCTCCAGTGTGCTTGTCTCTGCGCCACCCTCTCTCCTCACCGCGTTCTGGCCCCATCGCCGCCCAGACCCACCCGCCACGCCGCGCGTTTTCTATCTCGGGGCATCATCCTATCGACGTAAACTTGTTTGATTATACGACAGGACATTGGCTGTAAGTCTCATACAAACCATTGCATTGTGTCTAACTCTCAACGGGATATGTTCGGCGTCAACGATAAGCTTCGCCATGCGGAGCGCAGGCGTGATTTTGAGGTCTCCGGGCTCAGTCGACTTGCAGCAGAGTCCGTCGGTCGGGGCCCTGACGACATCCTCCGCCTAGAAAAACTAGCCGAGGGTGGGTTCAACCGGACCTTCCTCATCACCATGCACGATGGCTTCCGAATGGTGGCCCGCATCTCGTACCCGGTTACGACCCCAAAGTACCTTGCTGTGGCTAGTGAAGTGGCCACTCTAGACCTACTCCGTTCTGCTGGTCTGCCTGTTCCCGATGTCTACGGTTACTCGCCCACGCCGGACAACGCCGGACAACCCCGCACGGAGCGAGTATATCTTCATGGCGTTCGTTGAAGGTACCAACTTGGACACCATATGGTATGACCTGGCGGAGAAGGAAATTATCTCTATCTCACGCCAGATCGCGGAACTCGAGGCAAAGATGATGTCGATTCCTTTTCCGGCTGGCGGAAGCCTGTACTTCCCCGAAGACTTGGCGAACGCACCCAGGAGCCTGTCCGGCATCGCGCTAGAGGACAAGCGGATTTGCGTCGGCCCCGATACACATCTGCATCTATGGTATGGTAAACGATCATAGCTCGACGTAAACCGAGGACCATGTAGGTTGCTCCATGCCTTTTTCCATTATGCCCTTAAACCAACCGATAGCTATAGACGAAAGTACTGTCGCAGCCCTCAAAAGTGGACCCGAGAAGGAACTTGCTTTTTTACGGCGGTTCGGTCGACCGCTACTACCATTCCAGCGCGCCAGGAGGGAGGTTTATCAGTACCAGGAGCAGCTGCCGTCGCATCACATCGAGTTATTGGATCTCTTCTCTCGCATCGCGCCGTCACTGATCCCCAACGACCCGACCCTCGTTCGTTTCTGTATGCGTCATCCTGACCCCCAGCCGAGCAATATCATCGTTTCCTGGTCGCGCGATTCCAACTCATATGTCGTCAACGGCCTGATCGACTGGCAACATACCTCGATCCTACCCCTGTTTCTCCAGGCCAGTATACCCTATGAACTGCAGAACCACGATGATGTTTTCTCACAACTCATGGTGCGGCCTTCACTACTAGAAAACCTTGACAACTTGAACGAATCCGAGCAACGCGAAGAGAAGGAGCGATATCGTCGACGCCTCGTCCATTTCCACTATGTCGACAACACGGAGAAATACAACAAACTTCATTCGATGGCACTGACGGACCCCGCAGGCATGCTCCGCCGTCGCCTTTTCCACTACGCTCGTAACCCTTGGCAAGGCGAATCTCTCGAGCTGAAGCTTGCACTCATACGAGCGGCCGACAAGTGGGAGACGCTCACGGGAGGGGGCTCGTCGTGTCCTATCGCGTTCGATCCCGATGACGTACGCAAGACGAACGAGCTGGGGGTAGAACTGGAAAGATCGGACGAGCTTATGGAGAAATGCCGGGACTTGATCGGCGTTGGGCCGGAGGACTGGGTGCCCGCCAAGCACTATGAGGAGGCTCTGGAACGCAGCAAGCGGTTGAGGATGGATGCGTTGGCGGCGGCTGAGTCTGAGAAGGAACGCGCTGAGATCGAGGCGCATTGGCCATTTGACGACATGAACGAGGACGACTACCAGTAATGTATCGGACTCAGACTTTTTCGCTAGATGCTCTGTGATATTTCATCCATTAGCTGTAATTATTTATAACGGAGCGACCCGCGTATAGCATCATTCATCATCGGTAGATCGAACTCATCGCGGCTGTGACATACAATGCTGTACGCAAAGCGGGAAAAGATTAAGCAATATTTGGATCAAACGGACAGTCCAGGAGCTTGTGGGTACATGTATGTTTGAGTTGGAGTATCATTAAGTTGTATCTAACCATTATATACATATCCGATGCGCATATATGCACTTTGAACCCGGTCAACTACTCTTGGCGGTGTGTGTTGTAGCCAGCTCGTGACGAGCTGCGGCAAATTTGGCGGTTTCGGCACCGTCAGAGCAGGCGCATTGGAGAGCGATTGCATGAAGAAGGCCCAGAATAGTATCGTTTGCAGTGTCGTCCGTATATCATCGACACGGGGGTACATAGTTACTTCGGCGAATACCAGAAATCCTATGTTGATCAAAGATAAGCCGAGAGGACGGGGAGGTTGCGATGAGCGAGACCGGTTCACATGTAGATTTGATGACAAAAGTCGCCGAATTCAATAAAATCCCCTTTCGAAGGGCTCGACATATTGTGCGCGAATCAGAGACTCAAGATTGAAGAGCGCAGCTAGGGCAATGCGCTCGCGCGTGGAGCTCTCCATGCGGCACGTTTGCAGGCTCTGGTCCAGTTTGAAGGTAGCGGGGGTGATCTGCGGGGTAGTGTTTGGAACTTTGGGATATCACGGTCACCGGCGGAGAAAGTTAGGAGCAATTCGACGTGTTTTCGACAAGAAAACAACGACGTATGTGACGGACGTCCCCTACGCAAATGATGCGCTCGATCAACCCGAATAGTAGCGAAAATCCCTGTCGGACCTGAGTCAATTTATTTTTGCGCTTCATGTGCCTACTTGTAGCCACCTGGTCCGGCTGCGCAACACAGATGGCCAGTACGGTTCTATATCTAAAAGTAAAAGGGACTTACAGCAAGACAGCATGGTCGGGCTACCGAATAGAAAGACGCGCCACATCATGTAAATCATCTCGAAAATCTTTCACTCGGCGTCCTCCGTATACAGAATCCATAAGCTACGCAATATAAACAAGTATAGGAACGGCGTAAACCATTGAGTATACTGCGGGGCAACCAGATAAAGAACTGGGTGTTGCGCTCGAAGTGATTGCAGTGGTTGGTCCCGCAAGCGCCCTCGACTAACATGAGTCGATCAAGAACCTTATGCATCTCTGATTACATAATGTTCACATATTTAATTCCAGATCAAGAGAAGTCCAACGGGAGTTAATGATTCAGCGCCGGGGAGCGAACAACCAATGATTCGCGTGATCGCCCCAAGTGAATAGGAAATTTTACCTTGGCACACGTTGGATTGCGCCATCTTGACATCCACTTTGGCATACATGAATCTCATGTCTACACTTTCGCTCTTTAGTCTCGATGTTCTTGCCATTCCTCCTCCCTCTCGTTCTCTCGCTCGCGTCGCCGTTCCTGCCCTCTAGCTCGCGGTCGGTGTCGCGCGAGTCGAGCCCGGCTCTATCGTCCAAAGGTGGAGAGTTGGCCAAAAAGTTGCAGGAACCACAACCTTTGTAAGCACGTCATATGCTCCGGTCATTACTCACAACTAACTGGGGATATCACAGTGAGTTCCACGGCACATTTTACGAAAAAGACAAAAATCCAAATGGAACGATCAGTCTGTGGTACTCCGAAAATTCGTTGATGTCGAAAGAGCTACTAGAGGCGAGTCTCACCAAACCTTCGGTTAAAATTTGAACTAAATTTATCTTTCAGTACTTCAACTCGCACTTCCATTTCACCGCCGATCACCTAAAATACCGTGTGCTTTTACAAGTCAATCTAGTTTCAAACTTTGATCGGCTTTCTAGGCTGGCGTCTAAACCACGGCTCCCAGCCATCAACGGTTCAAGCTCTTCCCGAGTACTTCAACGCGTATTTCGACCCTATAGTTCCAGTCCAACCCGAACATAGCGTTCACGGGAATAGTGTCAGCGCGTTGTTCGCAAACTTTATCGATGTCACATGTAATCCTGGAGATGGCGTACTCATGACGACAGTGAGTGATGCGCAATATCTCAAACCTAATTGATCTGACGTAGTTTAAAGCCTTATTATGGTAAGTGTCCTCTTTAGCTTCGAATTTAACGATTTGAACTTTTGAATAGGGTACTTTGCGGGGTTAATCGAGTATCCAGCCCAGGCGCGAATCGTACCTGCGCACGTCCCGTCGTCGGTTAACCCGCTCTCGGTGGATGCGATTCCGTACCTCCGTTCGGCGCTCGAGAACGCCTCTAATAGAATTCGCGTGATCCTTCTCTGGTAAGTCACTCAAAGACGGGCCACATTCGCCGTAGTCTGACTTTAAATTTAACTCCGGTTTTAGCAATCCACACAACCCGCTGGCGGCAGCCTACCCAAAAGATGCGATCATTGCCTACGCGCAATTGGCCGAAGAAGTAGGTACTCATATTACTCCCCCTAAACCCCCGACCTATTCATCGTAACATTTTTGCAGTTCAATGCCCACCTCTTAGTGGATGAAGTATACGCTCTCCAAGTCTATTCCTCCAAACACGTCCCACACCCAACCCCATTTATATCCATCCTTTCCCTCAACCTCTCTTCGTACTCCATCAACCCTTCACGTATCCACGTCATTGGGAGCCCAAATAAAGCATTCGGCGCGGCTGGGCTCATGGTCGGCTCGTTTGTCTCGCAACATAACCCAGAGATTGTACAGGTCATGGAATCGACGGCTGAGATCGTCCAAGTGTCGAGCGCGTCGGACTTGTTGTTCACGAACGTGTTGATGGACGTAGGATTTAGGGATTGGTTCTTGGAGGAGAATAGGAGAAGGTTGAGCAGGGCGTTCGAGTTTGTTGCGGAGTGGTGTGTTTTTCACAAACTTCCGTGAGTTCTCTCTATTTCGGTTCGCCTGAGGGAGAGTGGACTAACTATGTGCTGGGTGAAAAGGTTTATACCAGCAAGCGCTGGCGTGTTCTTCGTTGTCGACTTGGCACCTATCATTCGCCGCCTTCCCAAAACTAAAAATTCGAGCACGCAGTATGAGAGACTTGTTGCTGCTTTCGATGCAATGGTTGATGTCGGGGTATATGCGGTAAGCCGAACATATTTTCACGATTTGTAGTTTGTCCTCTCTCTAATACTTGAACCACTCAGCAACCTGTATTATCCTCCGACGACCCACACGCGACTCAATTCCGAATCATGTTTGCTCTCCCAAGTGAAATGATGCTGGTAAGTCTATTGTAGCTCTTTCAGATCGTTTCGAAGGCTGATTGATGTGACGCATAGGTGGCGTTGAGGAGGATTGAGAAGGCTTTTGGACTGAACGAATGGACACCTCCTCAGGCTGACTTGACGGTTCAAGCAGAGTGATGTTTGACTAATATAAAAGTGTTAATGAACTTGATTGAAAAATCTAGTCTGTGATTTATCTGACCCGATGGGTCACCAGCGCGAGTCATCTGCCAGCCAGTGTCGCACGCCACCCGTTATAAAGTTGTTGAATCATACTGACCAAACATACACCTCTGCATAAGAATACTTAACATTGAGTGTGTTTTTATTACGGGTTCGCTTGAGTGGTTATGAATGCTAGGTGTATATGCGCGAACACGGACCCCTTCTACCTAAGGAGATCAAATCAATTCCGAGACAGGGGTTCAACGTCCACTGATTAGGATGCGCGTGGTGCGAAAAGTGCTCCCCCGAGTCGTGGACGAATCGGTAGTTGGAGTTCAGATTGAATTCTGCAAAGTTCAGTAACATATCCGGTGGTGATTTCTTAGCACGTATACATGCATGATCGCCCTGGTAAACACATGAGCTTTATATCGGAGAAACGGGAACCTCACAGGCTCATATCCGATAAAGAGAATAGTTTATGCAACTAATACCTCATTTTAGTCAAATATTTAAGCGCTCGCCGTTCCTACTTATGCTTTTCGCGATGGGTTTACCTTTTCGGGCTATTCGCAGAGATCTAGAGTCAGGCTGTGCACCTGTATTCGCGGCGTATACAGCTATGAGTGATCATGTCGTAATTTACACTCCGGTCACATCCGGAGCAGAATTCGCCTCGAACGACTACATTTTATCCAATAAAGGTTAGGAAGAACGAGCGTTGAGGAGTGACTTTGTCTTCTAAAAGTTCTACTACTTGCTCCACGACGACGCTATAGCCTAGGTACTTTGACGGTGCGACAGTATCATCTCAGGGACAATACCTCGAGTACGACCAACCTTAAAGGGGATATGGATTCTAAATCTACAAGCAACTATAACGATGCAAAGACGGTATGCTACCAATTTTTTCGATGATGAGCTGATACCAAGGATACCTTTGGATAGGGTGAAAGCAACGTGCCACGGCTGACGCGCTGTGAATCGCTCGCGAAGCAGGCGCAATCTTACCGGGACCAATTTTCCGCCACTCATCGGTTAGAAGATATCAACAATGCCATTAAATACGGAATGGATTCAATCGCGCTTGCGCCAGAGGGGCATCCAAGCATGTCCAAGTGGCTTAATAGTCTTGGCCTCTCGCTCCGCACCCGATTCAAGCGGTTAGGTAATATCAAGGACATTGACAAGGCAATCGAGACCCACCAGCAAGCGGTATCACTTGTATCAGAGTCGCATTCAAACTTGCCCCTGTTTCTCAGCAATCTTGGTCTTTCACTTCAGAACCGATTTGACCGCCTAGGCAAGCTTGTGGACTTGGAGAAGGCAATCGAACATCATCATCGAGCTGTCTCACTCGCACCCGAGGGTCACACAGCACTACCTTCATGGTTGAATGCCCTTGGCATATCACTTCGAAGCAGGTCTCAGCGTTTAGGGAACCTCTCAGACCTCCACAATGCGATTGATATTCAACGGCGTGCAGTGTCGCTTGCGCCTGAGGGGCATTCAAATATGCCCTCGTTTCTCGATGGTCTTGGGCTCTCACTTTGGAGACGATTCCTTCGTTTAGGCAATCTATCTGATGTTGATGAGGCGATCAATAATCAACGACTTGCCGTATCACTTGCACCTGAAGGACATCTAGATATGCCTGTGTGGCTCAACCACCTCGGTCTCTCACTTCGTAGTCGGTTTAGTCGCCTTAATGACTTGGCGGACCTTAACAAAGCGACCGAACACCATAATCGTGCTGTTTCGCTCACACCTGAGGGACATCCGGAGATGCCTCGGCGGCTCAATAATCTCGGTGTTACGCTTCGGAGTCGGTTCGATTGTTTGGGTGAACTTGGTGATCTAGACAAGGCAATTGAACACCATCATCGCGCCGTCTCACTCACACCTGAGGGACACCCAAGTCTTCCTTTATGGCTGAGCAATCTTGGGCTGTCACTTCACACCCGTTTCAACCGGCTAGGCGACCTCCCCAACGTTCACGAAGCAATCGAAAATCAGCAGCGTGCGGTAACGCTTACACCTGATTGGGATCCTAGCACGCCTTCATTTCTCAATAGTCTTGGTATCTCACTTCGGAGCCGATTTGATCGCCTAGGCGACCTTGCAGACTTAGACAATGCAATCCACCATCACATTCGCGCCGTCTCACTTACACCCGTGAGGCACCCAACAACACCTTCACGGCTCAGCGCTCTTGGTATGTCGCTTCAACGCCGGTTCAAACGTTTGGGCAATCTCTCCGACATTGACAGGGCGATCGAGAATCACCAGCGTGCAGTGTCACTTGCACCCGAGGGGCATCCTAACATGCCTTCGCTTCTAAATAACCTTGGTCTTTCACTTCGGAACCGGTTTAACCGTCTGGGCAACCTTGATGATCTGGATAGCGCGATTGAACACCATATCCGTGCCGTCTCGCTCACACCTGAAGGGCACCCAATTATTCCTTCCCGGCTCAGCGCTCTTGGTCTGTCGCTTCAAAGCCGGTTTAACCGTTTAGGCAATATCTCTGACACTGACAACGCGATCGAGAATCTGCAGCGTGCAGTGTCACTTGCACCCGAGGGGGATCCGAACATCCCCTCATATCTCAATAGTCTTGGCCTCTCGCTTTGGAGTCGGTTTCTACGTCTAGGCAATCTGGCTGATATCAATGTGGCTATCGAAAATCAGCAGTATGCTCTATCACTTGCACCTAAGGATCATTCGGGTTTGGCTCTATGGCTCAGTAATCTTGGTCTCTTACTTCAGAGCCGGTATGATCGCCTCAATGATTTCGTAGACCTTGAAAAAGCAATCGAATCTCAGAGTCGTGCTTTCTTACTAACGCCGGAGGGACATCCTGAAATGTCTCGGCGCCTCAATCACTTGGGCATTTCATTTCGGAATCGGTTTGACCGCTTAGGCGACCTTACAGATCTAGACAAAGCAATTGAAAACTGTAATCGTGCCGTCTCGTTAGCGCCTGAGAGAGACCCAACCATGTCTTTACGCCTCAACAGTCTTGGTGTATCGTTGCAAAGCCGGTTTCAGCATTCGGGAAATCTCTTAGACCTCGACCGGGCAATTGACCACCTCCAGCATGCAGTATCACTTGCGCCTGAAGGACATCCAAGCAAGCCAGCGTGGCTTAGTAACCTCGGTAATTCCCTATGGAACCGATTTGAGCGCCTTGGTAAGTGCCCCAGAGTTACCATGTTGTTAAGCATCAACACTTTCGGTATCGTTTACCCTGCAATACTCCTAGGTAACAACAATGACCTCAAGCTTTCAATTTCTTCATATCGACTTGCAGCTGGTGCACCTACAGGTAGCCCGCGCAAGAAGTTCCGGGCAGCCCTCCGGTGGGCTAAGATCTGTAGCGACCATCAAATCTGCACTGTGCTTGACGCATACAGGCAAGCATTTGCCCTCCTACCTCAACTCGTCTGGCTGGGAAGCACTCTTGAAAGTCGGTACAATACCATCCCAGAAGTGAGCGCTATGTGCGCTCAGGCGGTAGCCACTGCTATCACTATGAATAACTATCAGTTAGCGCTCGAATGGTTTGAAGAAGGCCAATCAATTGTGTGGAAGCAGATTGCACGGCTTCGCACCCCGTTCGAAGACCTCTACGCAGTGGACCCAACCCTAGCTGCAGAGCTCAAGCAGATTGCTTATGATCTGGATTTTGCAGGCTCCCGCAAGCCCTCGTATACTGTTGCTCATCTGCTGGATCAGCATTCCCTCGAATGCGCCGCTCACGAGCACCGTCGTCTCGCTTCAAGGTGGGAGGAGCTACTCGCTCAGGCCCGAACGCTTCCTGGATTCGAGAATTTCTTGCGCCCAAGAAAAGCATTTGAGCTTATGCAGACGGCCCATTCCAGCGCTGTTGTGATAATCAACGTTTATCAAGACTACTGCGATGCTCTCGTAATTCATCTTGGCGGTGCTAGAATCTCGCATGTACCCTTGAACCGGTTTTCTCAACGGAAAGCGATCAGCTTCGGCACTCAGATGGCTCATTTGATTCGCGGCAGCGGCATGATCAAGCGTGGTTTCAAGGCGAAGAGAGGAACAACTGAAGATTCATTTGAGGATACATTGACAATCTTATGGAAGGATGTAGTTAAGCCCGTACTTAGTACCCTAGGCTATACAGTACGTGTAAATATCTTTTCATGTCCTAGAATATCCCTAACGGCAGCACTTCTTAGCAAAAAGTGGCAGATGTCGATTTGCCACGCATCACTTGGTGTACTTCCGGTCCGATTTCTTTTCTTCCTCTCCACGCTGCTGGTGATTACGGCTCCCAGTCTATGATTTTTGACTACGTCGTCTCTTCCTATACTCCTAACCTCGACGCCCTACGGCTGCCCTCTCCGGTGCTATTTAGGGCCCCTGGTATTCTTGCAGTCGGCCAGACGGCTACTAGAGGCATGCCCCCACTCCCCGGTACAGCAAATGAGTTAGATTACATCCAACACAGGTTCAAAGACCTGCATGTTGTCCGGCTTGACGAAGCTAAAGCGATGCCTGCTGCGGTTCTAGCAGGAATGGAGCAGCTCAGTTGGGTTCATTTCGCCTGTCATGCTAACCAAGACTTGAGTGACCCTGCGAAGAGTGCGTTTCACTTGCACGAGGGGACACTAGATCTGGCGACTATAATCCGAAAGCACCTCAAAAACGCAGAGCTCGCTTTCTTGTCGGCTTGCCAAACAGCTACCGGAGACAAGACGCTCCCCAACGAGGCTGTCCATCTCGCTGCAGGTATGCTAGCTGCAGGTTATCAGACGGTCATTGGTACGATGTGGTCCATCGGGGACGAAGATGCACCCCTGATTGCAGACAAAGTGTACGAGCATCTAGTTGAGGAAGGAGTGCCTAACTCCCGGAGGGCAGCAGTTGCCGTTCACATAGCGACGGAACGTCTACGGAACAAAGTGGGAGTGAAGGACTTTATAAAGTGGGCACCGTATATTCATATCGGGTTATAGAAATGTGTCAGGGGAGGGTGCGACGGGTAGAGTCTCTTGAGGAGGGATCAGAATTCGTTTTGAAGTCCTCTTTGGGCGGGTTTGAAGGTATTAGTGGTATGGTGGGGTTCGAATGATTACTGTAATTATGGTTGGGTGCGCTGAAAGATTCTGCTCCGTTACTGCCTGCGTTTCGTACAGTTGTTTTCTCACGGTGATGCAGCTATCCACAAGAAAAGAGCCCCGAAACCTAATATTGAATTCAAAGGAAGAAATCATCTTGTAATGATATTCCCCTTGTCTGAGATGGGTCGCTTCAGAAAACCACCTACTATCGACCAATCCGCAATACCCCGCACAAGGCTCCCATCTGAATGGCCAAAGTGTGGTTTTATTTATAGACACGGCTATCAGAAACTAATGTAACTATAATGCCATAGCCAAAAAAAAAATAAGTCAAGATCGCGATATTCAACTTTTCGTAAAATTCATTCTAACGCGCGCGTACAACAAAAGAAAATATCAACCAGGACTAGCAGATCATGTAGCACCGGTTCACGAGGGGTGAGACGTCTGGATTCTAATGCGTGGGTTTTCAACCGTGTCATAAGCTAATATATCCATGAGGCACTGTTTGAAACTTACGCTGTCCAAATAATCCCCTAAAATTGTCCCGAATCCTATACCTCTCCGATCATTGGCCCCCGACTACGGTATCCACCGAACCTTCTCTCCCACTATTGGGCGCAAACAATATCGCGGGTATAATACCAGGAAAGGGCACGTTGGAGTCGCCGCAGTAGTACGAATCGGGTAGATACGCGCCTTCGCCGAGTTGATACGGATCTGCGGGCCCTGGGTGAATAAAATTCATAGGATCGGAGAAGGCATATGTCATGGAGCTGGGGCTAAACGGAGCGGTGGAGGTGTATGCAGTTGACGGGTGGTTTGCAAACGCGTTTGAATCGAGCTTGTCGGCCTCAGATAGTGAAACAGACCTCTGGGGTTGATTGTTCAATGGAGGCAATTTCGTTTGGGAGTTAGTTCCAGTAAAGACGTCGGTTTGGGGCCCCGTGGAAGTGGGAGTTGGTTCTGCTGGAGTAAAATCCAAGTCGAAAGTATCTGCCACGTGAATTTGAGACGAAGTTGTAGGAGGCATTGTTCTTGGGGCGGGCGGCTGCTGTGTGGATCCTTGAGAAGTAGACTCGGTGGCGGGGTTAGGTGAGGGTAGGTGTCCAGATTCTTGAAATTCTCGTATCATGTCGCTAGCCGAAAGTCAGTAACTGGGTGGGAGGTTCATGAGAAACCAGGTTCCAGAGCTCACTTCAATCGTCCGGCAAAATGCCATCTGGTTTGAGCACGCTCCAAAATTCCCACACATCTAACAACATCCGCTTGTCGTTCCCACATTGGGTAATCGTCTTCGTCCGCATAGGTACCTGCCGGGGGCGACTCACTCTCACTGCTACTATCATGTTTCTGCGCCTTTTTCCTCTCAAGAATGTTGACCAGAAGAATCATAGCACACGAAAAAGATGATTGGAGAGTGTGGGGTAGGACTTCGCTCTCGCTAAGCCGAAGATGGCCTTCAAAGATCTTAGCGCACGCGCGAGCTGAGGAACAACATATGCGTACGCAATCGGCTAGTGTATGCGCGAAGATTGATTATCCAAGTTAACGCGCGCGCGTGTGGAATCATAGGGCTGAGTACCCACCTCTCAACGGAGATTCAGTGGCAACAAATGGCCTGTGAATCATGATCATAACATGGTAGTACATCGCCCATAAAGACACAGCTTGGTCGAGAAATACAGAAGGCCTGAAGTCTCTAGGTTCTGGTAGTCGAACTAGAGCGTGCGTTCTGGTATCAAAAAGGTGGTTCCGGATTATGTAGGAGCACTTACGATGGGGAGGTACCGTTAGCTGCCACTGCTTCAAGTGGTGTTGAAGGTCTCGAAGTAGCGTCTTCTCACTTTCGTGTCCGACTAAGCCGAGCTGTCGCTTCGTTCGGTCGGTTGCAAACTGGAGTAAGTATATCAGGTAGATAAGTAATTATTAGCATTCAATCAATACGGTTTTATACGCACGACAGTCTGCAACGCTCTCCCTAACACACGAAGCAATCCGACCATAGAATTGAGATATGCGAGGCGTGACGGTTTACCAGGTGGTTGATTAGGCTGACCGCCCACAGGCCAATATTCGTCATCTACCTCAAGTATGTTGTCAAGATCTATGCTACAGGATTGCTAGCTTAGTGGACAGCCCTCCAAGACAAGATAGTTACTCACTCTATGTCCTGGATAGCAGACGGACGTCCCCATGCCCCACTAATCGAGGGTGTCAATTTCAGTACCCCTTACGCCCTGAACTACAAGTTCACCTCATCATACGATCCGCCATCAGTAATAACCTGAAGAGCATAATAAGCACGCCAATGTCTTGATCAACACTGATATGGGATAAAAAATCAAGAGCGGCAGTGCCCGAAACCAAATATCAGATGGGGATAAAATCAAGCAAGGGCAGATCCTTTGATTGATCGCCTCATGACTCCTATACACGCGATTTAGGAACCAACAGCTCAGGGTAACCCAACAAACTCCTCCGGACCAATGAGATAGATCAGAGCTCGGTTGGTTCGCTGGACGGCCTCTCACCAACGGAAACCTCCCTCGACGATAGGAAACGAGCGCATTCGAGATCGAGACAGTCCGAGAGTTTATGTACCCACCAAAAAGTCCGCTTATAGAGCTCGTTTTCAATCGTTATGCCGTCTCTTCTTCTGTGCGCGCCTACGTCTTGTGCCAATCGAATCCCGATACCAAGTACGAGCCAACAGCTGTGGTACGCCGAAGAGCCGTGGAGGAAGATTATGGCGAGCTATGATCGAATTTAGAAGAACAATAGGGATAGGAAGGCAACAATGAGTGAGCGAGATTTGTACGAAGACATTATCCTGATCCAGGTTTAAAAACATAGATCCAGCTAACTCTCCACCCTCGAACCCCCATATCATTTTTCAAACTACTCACCACAAACATTTGGACATCCCAGAGTCCCGCCTGGGCGAACGTCGGTCGGTTCCATAGATTCACTTGTCGAAAGAAAACGTAACCAGCACTCAATGAGCTAAGCTCTCCTTTCGGCCCACTTTCATTTCCTAAATTATTTGTAGGACCTCTTGAGAGTACCCTTGGATCCCCACTCCACCTACTCGCACAAGCACAAACAAGCATGACGACCCGAGCGAAGGTACCGGCTCCCCTAGTTGGGTCAATCTCGGTAGGAGGGATAAACTCCTTGTTTGGTCCGTACCAATACTGGCCATCACGTCCATCCCACTGCTGAGGCCCGGATTTGACAGATTCAACACTGGCAATACACGTTCCATCTCCGTTTTGCGATCGATACCACAAGACCTGTGAGAGATGAGTACCCCGTGCGAGCTCGAGTTCAAATACCCCGCGATGAAGCAGCGGGAAAACGTGGTTCGCATATTGGAAGAACAGGTCCACTAGTGAACGCAAGAGATCAGGAGGCGGTAATAGCACTTCGCCTGGAAGGAATCCACGCGTTTCGACCAGTTCGAGGGAGGGATTTGGTGGCCATAATTCGGCGATCACAGCACGTCTTTCCGGTGGAGTAAGCTGCCAAAATTGAGGTCGCCGCTGCCTCAGCTTGCTCGGTTGAGGTGGACTTTGCCCTATAAAAAAGGAGGTTATACGGATTAATCCGGTAGCTGGAGGCTCAACGCGGCAAGCTCACTATCAGCTCCTCTCGACGTGGATTCTTTGTGCGCGTCCATAGTAAGATCGACAAATTCTTGCTTAAATTCCTTGGCGTCACGCAATAGGATCTCTCCACTCGATTGGCCGTGAAAACGAGGTTCTTCTTCTTTGGTTGAAGTGGTCGCGGACCAGTAGATATCCTTCCCGATCGGCCGGTGTTGATCCTCTGTTTGGTCTTGGGGCGATAGTCGGGTGTAGGGCAGTTGAGGATCTATCGCGACACTTGAACCTAGTCGAACCTGCTTCAAGAGCTGAGGTGCAATAGCCAACATGGGTGTTTTAGCGTCCAGAAAACTCGAGGAAGACGAAGACCGCGCATGCGAGGGTGGCTGAGAAGATATCTCAGGTTCTGGTACACTTGGGCTAGTCGGAACAGGTTTCCCAGAAACGGGAGGAGAGTCCTGGGCCAGTGTCTCCAGCTCTCGGCTCAAATTAACACCTGGCAGAATCTGTAGGACAGGGGAATAACGATATCGTTCTGAACCCAGAAATAAAGAGCCTACCTCGCGTATTTTTTGCTCTAATTTTCCAAACTGCGACTCGAGATACTCAACATACCTGGGGGAAAGATGTGCGGATGTCAACTGGCTTGACTTCACCCTAAGGCACCGAGGCTTACGAGGGAGACGGTGGAGATCGGCCCGAAGGTCTTGGCCCGCTTTCCCAGGTGCACGTCTCTCCCCGCAGCTCGCATTGGCCACATCTTTCGTCAATCGACTCAGGAGCTTTGCATGAAACCTAGAAAACCCGATTATTACCCACTACATCAAACCCAAACCTGAATATTCGTACTTACCTCATTTAGGCGGCACTGGTCGCACGTAAACGGCTCGAGCTTTATCCTGAGTCGTGTGCTTGGTTTCCGACTAAGCATAGTTATGATCGAATCCCGGCGCTACAGTAATGCTAATCGTGGAGAGAGTTAGCTCTAGTCAACATATTTTGTAATCAGAACACGTAAATCAAATAGCAGCCGCAGTATACCTTTTATGTCGGCTGTCCACGTCAACGTGTATATCACCCTGCTCCCCATCTTGATGATACTCAACTTGCCAGTTA
Organism: Ceratobasidium sp. C01; assembly: GCA_025200755.1. Lineage (NCBI taxonomy): Eukaryota > Fungi > Basidiomycota > Agaricomycetes > Cantharellales > Ceratobasidiaceae > Ceratobasidium > Ceratobasidium sp. C01. The sequence goes on along the minus strand of JANWGL010003541.1, from coordinate 2,296 downwards.
AATTTTCTGTTGTCACGAAAATATCGCTTCACGGCGTTAGCTCTTGGTCTGTGAGACTACGATGTTGAACTAGCGTGGATCGGCTTTCGGTGGCTGTTGTAGCCACGCCTTTGTATCAGCACGTGACAGGGCGCTTAAGCTATGATGCCCTGTTTTGATGTAGCCACCCATCGCCACTTCCCACCACCACGCCGCTAACTAGGGCATTCCGGGCTTACTAAAAGATTAATCTCACAAAACCCAAAATGAAAGAGTCTCAGGAACCTGGTCCCGAACGATACACTGTAGTCGTAGGAGGCCGCACATTCGTATTATTCCGATCCCAAATCGAACGCGACTCGCCCAACTTCTTCACTTCGTTCTTTCTCAATCCTCCCCCTTATGGTGCCACCAATAACACACGGCTTGAGATATCTCGCGACCCGTTTGTCTTCGAACTGGTCTTGAGATATCTCAACGGTTATCAGGTCGTGCCTATCAACGATAGGCTTGTCCCAGTGACGTCGACACCTGAGACGGCGTTGGCGGACCTACGCGCAGATGCGGAGTTCTATGAACTTCGTGGTCTGCTTGAACTATGTTCGTCGGGTATAAAGCAGCCAGAGACCGTTTATTCGTTTGCGATGATTACTGGTCATTTGGCGGTGACTAGGGACGGACTATCACCAAGTAAGTATATATTTGCCTCCTCGCTGTATCTAATGTACTAACGACACCCGCAACAACCAGCCGAGGACATGGAGAAAATCGTACCACGCTTCAGCGTATCTCCTCTTAACGAAGAGATGTATCACGATGCAACGAAAGACATGTTCGTGCTGAACAACGAAACAGCCCATATACCAAACTACCTTCTCGTCTCAGCATGGACCAACCGTATCGCGCAAGATGTTCTGTCCAAACAACCGTCCGTCCGTGATTGGGAAGTAATGGGTTGGAAACGGAAGTTGGAGGGGCAAATCCGCCATGTTGTCATCTTTGTGAAGATAGGTGCCCTAACCGAAACCCCTTTCAAATAACCGATTCACGAACAAATGTAATGTACTGTATTCAACAACTATGCAATTTATCGCAATACGCATATAAACATGAAATACCATAAACCTAACCTAACGAAATATTAATCAAAACTGCAGGGGGGGATATACTACAAATGTGAACGCCCAAAGGATACAAAAATTCAAATTCGAAAAAGCACGTTTCAGTCAAATCTCAAATCTCCAGTTTCAGTCGTGTCCAGTGGACGACGCGTCCTTGAACCGGCTATCTAACCTGTCCTTCCCAGGCCGAGTTGCCATTAGCACGGAACTCGACGTGCTATCCCTCGACCGAGGGCGTCCTCCAGTTGCAACATCATACGCCGGTGGTGGGGGGACGATCAGGTCGGCACCAGGCACAACGGGCCTTGACATCGGTGGCGCGTCGTATCGGAGAGACGGGATTGCCGTGACGGGTGGCATATCTCCCCCGCTGCCTCCCGGAACAAAGACCATAGTGGGGGTAGTGTCGTTCCCGATTACGATAGTAGGTTGTTGGGGAGTGCGGTGGAAACGCTTGTAAACGAGCCAGCAAGCACCGAGGAGCGCGAGACTGCCAGCGACGGAGACGATAACAATGGTGGCTACAGGAGAGTTGTTGGCATCAGAGTTCATCCCGTAGGGGTCGGGGTTTAGAGTTGAAGACGCGTCCAGCGAGGACGTGGAGGTAGATGTGGATGCTTGTGAGGATGTGGTTTCAGGTGTTGAAACTAAGGCTGGTGCAGCACTAGAGTAGATACAAACATTAACGTTTTTGTTATGGGATAAGACAGGCTAAAAATACTCACGCGACATATCGCGCCTGGCTCCACAAAACGCAGAACAATGCACACGCTATAGAGCAAGGATTGGTATTCATGTTGGAGGGGATCTAAATAACGAAGAACAATGAAGGTAATAAGTAATAGAAGTAAATCACACGACCAGTGATACAACATACCAGAAAGGTAAATTGGAGGGCGGACAAGAATTTGACACTCCACTCGTCACTCCCCCACCTATTTATACAGTCCCAACGCCTCGCGATATCCGCGATCACCTCCACAAAACACGTGCGGGGCGGTCCCGATCGACACCGAATCCAACCTGAGAGCGGATTCTAGTTCTTTGTCGGCCGGCCAATCAATCAATCTGACCGATGACGTGAGACCCCTAAATTACCAATTCCTAAAACGCGAATTACGGCGGGGACAAATGAGGTGCGTTGCGGACGCGCAGGAGTGATGGAGGTTGGAGGGGGCTTTATAGCGCGTTTATCG
>JANWGL010003533.1:0-11044 GCA_025200755.1 Ceratobasidium sp. C01 | reverse complement strand
GACCGTATTATGACGATGGAGCTTACTGGCTTTGCCAATAGCATCTAGCAACAAAGAGCAAGACGACAAGCGCAAGTAGACCAGCAGCGCCTAGAACTATCCACGCGTACACCATCCTACAGCAATCATCAGTGACATTGCACGCATACAGAGGAAGGAGATTCTGACCCAGGTGTCGTGGGTGTGGGCCATGGAAAGCTTGACGATGTGCTTGTAGAGGTGGGAGCTGCTGCGCTAGATAATGTGGACATGGTGGTCGGCAGCCGAGAGATCAACCCGAGCTCGAGCCACGCCTCCGGCGCTTAGGTAATCGGAATATTCCGGGGCTATGTGTATGCGCTTAGCTTTAGCCATAAGTTTGGACAGGTACCGACAATGAGAGATGGTAACACACTAGGAGTCAGTAGCTTTGAAATATATCTGTTTTGTATAGTCGGGTGTATCTTATGTTATTACAGTCGTCCTAAGACTCGCGGGGCTAGTTAACAAAGCCCGATAATCTATTCCGCACAGTACATATTCCCTCAAAAAGACCCGTATGAAATATCCCTCTCTAAATAGTTAACTTGACCATACTCCAATCCTCAAGAAACGCTTCAACCTGACGATTTAAACTCTGCAGGCACCCTGAACACTCCAGATTTTTCGCAAACGGCGTGACCATCTCTAAAATACCGCTGGGGTCATTTTGACAAGCAACGTATGCAGAAACCACTAGCCAAACTTGTTCAATGGATCCTTGAGTCTCTGAATTACAATTAGGGTAGTCGTCCGTCGGTGGGTGCAGGACTGGCAGTGGAGAGATCAGCCGTTTGATGGCGTCGTTTCGTCGGAGGTGTAGCACTATATCAAATTTAGTGAACTTAGTGGGCCATTATCATGGTAAGACTGAGCAACGTACGGAGCAGGCGATTTAGATAGATAGATCCCATTTCTTGTGCAAGGTCGTTGGAAAGGTTCAGAATATTCGTCTTGAGCGTGAATCTGCTTGCCGGCACTGCCAAATCCTCGAAAGAGTATTTTGCCGCGACAGCATACATGGACAAGGGATCACCTTCGGCAGCTTCCAAAAGGAGCCTAAATAACTCCGAGTGTGGAGCTGCGATGGTGCTGAGGGTGTACCCTAGCGCCCACAGCGCCGGGATGACTGCACACAAAGTCTCGAGCGACGGGCCAGCCGACCCGATAGGAAAGCTATACACTGCTCGGAGTACGACCTCGAGCACGCTTGGCGAATAGTTGGTGACGACCACTTCGGGGGACTGACTTTGTGGTTTGTCACGTACGTGCTCAGGAGTCACGAGCCCGTCGAAATTATTTGATGAGTCCCGCAAGAGCACAGCGCGATGGGCGTAGAAACAGACAGCGTCAGTCCCGAGAAGGATTAGATCAGCGTTTTGCATATCTGGTTCGTCTGGGTGAAAGTGTGAAGATACTGATGCGATTGGTTCGTCTTCAAATTCTTCGTCAGTCAGAATAGGCGGGCTAGACATCTTGAAATAATAATGGCCCCAATGAACATACACGTTGAGAATGTCCATTTGGATAAGGTACAAACCTTGAGCTGCGGAGGGAGAATATGACGCCCATCTGACCGAGCAGATTCATTTTAAACACCCAGACAGGCAGCTCCGTAGGGTTTCCGGTGCAGCGCCGATGGAGAAACACGCGAAGATCCTTGTCAATTCCGTGCAGATCTATAAGTGGGACTAACCTCGGGACGTTCCCATTAAAGTCAGTCTTGAGTGAGGTTATGTTGCCCTCGTCTAGATCAGGGCATCGGGCTCGCATGCTATGGCCAGAATCTGATAGGGAATTGGCGTGATTTTAACTTTTTGATCACCGTGTTATCGTTGAATACGCCAATGGTTGTTCAGGATCGAGGCGCATCTACCCTAAACGGGAGTAAATGGTTAGCGCATATAATCAGGATAAAGGCACTGATCTTTGCCACTAGTTAGATTACACGTGGCTTCATTTCCGGAGATCTCAGTACTATCACTCACGTCTTATTGTATAGTCAAACCTCTTGTTTGCGGATAAGGTAATTCATTTTTCTCGCTTACCTGTCATTTAATACATGGGACTTGCAACCCTAAACATTACACTGGGTAGTGTTTAGTACAATGAGGGCCTCACCCCGCCAACGAGCCATCAAGTTTGTTACAGTCGACCGCGTTACAAGTGATCTTTAAAAGCTGGAGGGCCATAAAACAAGTGAGTGTTTGAATTTCTGGTACCCGAGTATCGCATTGATCATTCTGTCAAGTTAGATGTGTCTGGGTCCGCCCAATTCAAACGGATTCCCCTGGACCACGCCAGTCGATTTTTTATCAATGAAAACAGAACACATCACGAATCACGCGCCGACACGCCTATGATTGGTCAGCGGGCCCGACTGCGCGCTACAGTATGACTCAACCTGATCCACGCCTTCTTCCAGAGTGCTTCGTTGTTATCATCCTATAAAGGCTTGCGATCACACCGATATGCGAGACGAAAGATAAGGACACACTTCATCCCACTCAGATACTATGCCCCTTGAATCATCGTTTCACGCTTTATTCGTCCCTGATGTTTTGCACCTAGTTTGCGACTTACTTGGTCTCTCTGACTGCGTGGTGCTTATGTTGACTTGCAAGTCAATGTTTGATACGGCTGCTTCGCACGTTTGGGCGAATCTCGACGATGTGCAGGTTCTGACCAATCTGCTAGTTAAAGAAACCGAGGCAGAAAAAAAACCCCCAGCCGTGGTGAGTGCTTTATTTTTCGTTTTCTACAGGTGGTGCAAACTCATTTCATGTTCCACGTAAAACAGCCCAACGTGGCCGTGGATTTCTCTCGGTTCGACATATACGCCCCATTCGTCAGACATCTCCGTGTACACGACGGCACGGTCCGCCATCTTCAAGAGGAGCACCAACGGCGGCACGCTTTACGCTCCGAGGAGGTCTCGCTGCTTCCCAAGCTCGAGTCGGTCATTATGCAGATCGAAGACATGTATTGTGACTCTGACAGCCTCACCTGGATCGAGATACTGGCTGCACCGACTCTTGTTGAGCTCAGGCTGATCCCTATCGAGCAGCCGGGTGCGATGGCACTCGTCTCGTACTCTGCCATGTCGGACATATTGAAGTGCCTCTCGAATGTGTGTCCCAGTATCAAGCGAGTCGAGTTCTACCCTAGTAGCACAGTCGAAGATGACGACGGCGACATCTGGAGCACACTCCGGCAAGATTCACTCCAGCAATCGTTTGAATCCCTGACCAACCTCCGCGAAGTGACTTCCAGCATCACGCTTGTCGAATCTGAAGGCTTGGCTATTCTCGGTGCGCTCCCGCACCTTCAGAAACTCTCAGTCAATGGATGCATAGAGCGTTCCGGGAATCTGCGTCTTTCGCTTTCTGATGACGCCTTCCCTGTCTTGACGGACTTGTCGCTTGTTTTTATAGACCCAGGTACTATGCTAGAGCTCATGAGTGTGGTAGCCCTGACCCAGCACTTGACCTCACTCTCTCTGAGCCAACGATTTGACTTTGATTCTACTAGTCTCGTTGTGAGAGGTGAACACGGCTCACGCTGGCTTTCACAAAATCTTCCGCGGTTCCTCCAGAAAAGCCCGTTGCTCAATAGGTTCAGCTACGACGCCGGAGATAGCTCCTCTCCCGATGAGCGAAGTTATTATAGCCTCGCAGGCGCACCCTTGCTCGAAGAAATGTCGAAATTGAACATAGAACACCTCACCTTGTCAGCTATGGATATCGATCTCGATTTCCTCCAAGGGATCGCAGACGCATGTCCATCGCTAGTCGAGCTCCGGATGCCTGACTACTACGTGATTAACTACAACCTACACTGGCTTGCTCGCCTGCCGAAGCTCAGGTATTTGAGTTTATGCGTATCGTTCACCAGCCTGCCTTCGGAGTGGCACTCGTTCAATGGGCCCCTCGAAACGATAGAGAATACTACCCCAAGCGATTACATGCTAGCATTTAAAGACGTAGACCCTGGAACCGGGTACGAATTATATCTCTATGGCATGGGTATCCCTTGCTGAACCCCTTTGTTGTACAGTCGGTTCCTACTATCGATGTGGCCAAACCTTCAACAAATGGTGTGGCCGTTCCGGGAGCCCGTGGGCGGGTCTTCGGCAGCAGAGACAACGGATCCTTGGCATTTTATAGACGATCTTAACAATGCGATACGCGACGCTCGACTAAGGAACTCGTCGGGGACCTAGGTTGTCTTGAGAGCTTCTACTGTAATTGAGTACGTTGGAGCTGTATGCGCGAGCTGGATGTGGAATACAAGTTAACAAATCGTTGTATCTTAGGTTTAAGTGTATTACAACGGGAATAAGATGTGAATTAATTGTATATCACAAAGGTGACTTGAGAGTGTCCAAGTTCTAATATGCATACTGTACCCCCCGGGGGAAGTGGCCATCCCCCGTGTTGTAGGTCACTTGTTTTTTGTGGGTTTCAGCTAGACATTTATACACAATAATTTAAATGTTCAACCCGCGAGTACCAATATTAACAGTTGCAAAAAATCCAGTCATAATATCACAGCTAGCACTCGTGGCCTGGGTTCGAAGTTTAAGGGAGGATAGTTGCCGATTTGAATATGAATTTCCATTCAGGGTAACTGTCCTGGAACATATATATACATATATTTGTATCTTTGACTGTTTGTTGAGTGAAATGTGCAATTGGTCTAAAACAGACATAGTAAGAAATGGGTCAGCGTTTGTACAATACCTTATCTCCTACTTGGTTGGTCAGACATCGTATATGCGCCTGTTTTTCCCTATCCGTTTGCCGCAAGTCTTGCCTAATCGCACGTATGTATTTTCTCCCCCTTTTCTCCGTTCGCGCCCGTTCTCGTTTCCTCGCCCTTTTTCTTAAATTCGTGTTCCTCCTGCTGATGGTTGCTCTGGTGCGCGCCTATGCGCCCAATCTACCGATGACTTCGCCTTTTTTGTACAGTCTATATACAGAAACTAAGCACAGACCCTCGTCGCTCGGATCTTTGGTTCCTACCAATCCCACTGTCTCTCTTTCCTCTCGATACATTCCAGAAGCGAAAGTCCTTGAATTTACTCACTAGGCTGCGTACTAGTACAACGCCTCATTGCGCTCCTCGTTTTTTGTTATTTATCCACAGGAACGAACCCGACTGTATTTCTGTTTCTGTTTCAAATTCTCCGCCCATCACAAAAGCCCCTCCTTAATCCTTAATCCACAGCATAAGCACATACGCACGCCTCTTCATTCAATACATACATCTTGGGCGGCCCGATACTGCATCAGCTTGCATTTCGATACAGCATCGTTACATGTTCCGGAAGCCCGCCCTCGCAGCACGAAGCCAAAGTTCTGTCAGGCCCTGTTAGGCGCACCATTTCAGAGGACCTAAACCGTTCTCCGCGTAGCTTAGGTATTATTCCTCCTGCTTCTCCTGCTTCTCCTGCTTCAGCTCCGGTTCCAGCTACAAGTCAGGGTACAGTTTCAGTGCTAGCCCCGGGAGCGGCGCGAGAAGTTGATGTTTTCGAACTGCACAGGCGAAGGGGTTATTGGCCGCCAATCGTATGACTAGTTGAGCGGAGGATGGGGAGCTGGCAAGTTTGCTTCGGAGTTGGTGGAGTGAGCTCGTAAGCTCAAATACCAGAAGCCACGCGCCGGCACGCCTGTGATTGGTCAGCGGGCCCGACAAGATACACTTCGACCCAACCCCATCCACGCCTTCTTTCAGATTGCTTCGTTGTTGTCATCCTAAATATAAAGGCTAGCGGTTACACTATATGTGAAGTGGAAGATAGGGCACACTCCACCCCACTCGAACACTATGCCTCTTGAACTATCATCGCACGCTCTATTCGTCCCTGATGTCTTGCATCTAGTTTGCGACTTACTTAGTGTCTCTGATTGTTTGGCGCTCATGCTGACTTGCAAGTCGATGTTCGATACGGCTGCTTCGCACGTTTGGGCGAATCTCGACGATGTGCAGGTTCTGACCAATCTGCTAGTTAAAGAAACCGAGGCAGAAAAAAACTCCCCAGCCGTGGTGAGTGCTTTATTTTCCGTTTTGTCCAGGTAGTGCAAACTCATTTCATATTACACGTAAAACAGCCCAACGTGGCCGTGGATTTCTCCCGGTTCGACATATACGCCCCATTCGTCAGACATCTCCGTGTACACGACGGCACGGTCCGCCATCTTCAAGAGGAGCACCAACGGCGGCACGCTTTACGCTCCGAGGAGGTCTCGCTGCTTCCCAAGCTCGAGTCGGCCACTATGCAGATCGAAGAGATGTACTGTGACTCTGACAGCCTCACCTGGATCGAGATACTGGCTGCACCGACTCTTGTTGAGCTTAGGCTGATCCCTATCAAGCAGCCGGGTGCGATGGCACTCGTCTCGTACTCTGCCATGTCGGACATATTGAAGTGCCTCTCGAATGTGTGTCCCAGTATCGAGCGAGTCGAGTTCTACCCTAGTAGCACAGTCGAAGATGACGACGGCGACATCTGGAGCACACTCCGGCAAGATTCACTCCAGCAATCGTTTGAATCCCTGACCAACCTCCGCGAAGTGACTTCCAGCATCACGCTTGTCGAATCTGAAGGCTTGGCTATTCTCGGTGCGCTCCCGCACCTTCAGAAACTCTCAGTCAATGGATGCATAGAGCGTTCCGGGAATCTGCGGCTTTCGCTTCCTGATGACGCCTTCCCTGTCTTGACGGACTTGTCGCTTGTTTTTATAGACCCAGGTACTATGCTAGAGCTCATGAGTGTGGTAGTCCTGACCCAACGCTTGACCTCACTCTCTCTGAGCCAACAATTTGAATTCGATTGTACTAGTCTCGATGAGAGAGGTCTACACGGTTCACGTTGGCTGTCACAAAATCTTCCGCTGTTCCTCCAGAAAACCCCGTTGCTCAAGAAGTTCAGCTACGACGCCGACGACAGCAACTGCCCCGACGAACGAATTTGTTACTGCCTCGCAGCCGCACCCTTGCTGGAAGAAATGTCGAAATTGAACCTGGAATACCTCACCTTATCGTGTGTAGATTTCGGTGTCAATTTAATCCATGGGATCGCGAACGCTTGTCCATCGTTAGTCGAGCTACGAATGCCTGACTACCATGTGTTAGCACGCAATCTGCACTGGCTTGCTCGCCTGCCGAAGCTCAGGTATTTGGGCGTATGCATGGTGATCTCCACCCTTCCTTCAGAGTGGCACTCGTTCGATGGACCCCTCGAAACTCTAGAGAACACTATACAATGCGTACCCATGCTGGAAGTTAGAGACGCAAATCGGACAGCCAGGTACGGATGATCTGTCCTTGCTATAGGTACCACTTGCTCAACCCTTCGCTATAGGTTCCTATTATCGCTGTGGCCAAACCTACGTCATATCGTGTGGCCGTCTCGAGAGCTTCAAACCAAGTCTTCGGCGCCAGCTTCGGCAGACCTGTGGCGTTTTATAGATGATCTTAAAGATGCGATACGCGAGGCGTGGCGAAGGAACTCATCCGAAATTTAGGCGCCCCGAGAGTTTATAGTCATGTACGTTGGCATTGTATGCGTGGGCTAGTCACAGCATATAACTTCACAAATTGTTGTATTTACGGTTTTGGTGTATTACAAAATGAATAAGATGTTAGTTGCTTACCCATTGCAAGGGTGACTCGAGAGAGTTCAGGTTCTAAGATGTAGATAGGGAACCCGCGATACAAATGCTTCCTCTCCCACTTGCTCTCGGCGCTTGTATCGTTCAAAGCGCTCATGGGCGTTTAGGATTCACCTACTCCAGACAGAACAACCGCAGACAAAGAAACTTAAATATAGAAGCTAAATATAAGAACATGGATTGGACGAATACAAAAGATGTGACAGCATCGTGTATGTTTGATAAAGTTCGTCTTCGAAAAATATTCATTCAGTCCGAAATGGATCCGGTCCGAAACAGATTGGCGCTTGAATCTCGTTATCGTCGGCAGGCTCGTATATGCGGTCGTTTCTCCTCGTCTCTGCTTCGTAAGTCTTTCCTAGCCGCGCGTATGTCTTTCCTCTCCCATTTCCTCCTTTCATGGATATTTCTCTTCTTCCGGTCTTTCCTTGGTCCTTCTTCTTCGTTACCCTTTCCAGGTCCCTCTCTTATTCCCCTTAGCGGCTTATCCATCCACAATTTCCCCTTTTCTGTACAGCCCGGCGTAGAGAATACAAAGCCCCGCTTCTCATCCTCACGCCAGTCCTGTCAACCCGCTTGTGAGCAAAAATCATCGAATTTACTTACTAGGCTACACCCGAGGCCTCGTTGTACTCCTCGCATCCCATTTGCTCATCCACGGGAACCGTAGGTACAAACTTGAGTTTCTGTTTCAAATTCTGTGCCCATCACTAAAGCCCCTCCTTGACTTGAACCACAGCATAACCATACACGCACGGAACTTCATTCAGTACATTGATTCAGCGCAATATACACGTTTTGAGCATCTCCATACTCCATTGTTACGCCTCCCGGTACTCCATCGTTACGCACCCCAATGCCGCATCATTACGCATCGCGATACCCCACTCTAGCAGCAGAAAGCCAGAACTCTGTCGGGCCCCGTTCGGCGCACCATCCGAGAGGACCTAAATCGCACTCTGCGCAGCTTAGGTATTTTATCCCTCCTCCCCCACCATCAGCTCCACCCCCAGTTCCAGATCCGGTGCTAGCCCCGGGAACGGCGCGCGAGAAGCCGATATTCTCGAACTGCATAGGCGAAGGCGTAATGAGCCACCATCCGGACGATTGGCCGGGCGGAGGAAGGGGCGCTGGGAAGTCTGGTTCGGGGTTGTTGAATATGTCGGGTTGGGTTTGTGTGGAGTTTTCGTGCCATGTTCCGACGCCGCGTGAGAGGATGAGGCTTCCGCAAGCTGCTCGAGGACAAGTGAGTTTATGCGCGTTGTATAATGTTGGGCTGCCGGCGTCGGAGTATGTGAGGTCGAACATTGGAGAGGAGAAACCTGTATATGGGCGTTGAGATTGTTTTGGACGGGAAGATTGGGATTGGGATTGGAGTGCGGCTAGGATCGTCGCTTGAGAAGGCTGAGACCGGACCATCTCTTTGCGCATTTCGAACCAAGGATCCTTTCCGTGGACCACAGAGCTCAACCCGACCTCTTCGAATCCCGCGCGCGCGTACAGAGGTTTCAAGTTTTCCTTGCATATGAGCAAGACCCTCGCTACATTCGGCATCCCCTCCACCCGTTTCAGGTATTCTTGCAAGAGCTTCAAAGCGATACCTCTACGGTGATATGCGGATGATACGCACACCGAATGAACGCATACGGAAGACGGAGCCGGTTCCGATTCGTGCGTTTGCATAGAATGGTGTGTGAGGCTGGGCGAGGGGGAGAGCGTGGCTACTATGAACCCGATAAGGGTGCGGGGATCGGGCGTGGATACGAAGGCACCGAAAAAAAGCTCTGGAGCGACCGAGTGTCGATACCTGTGCCACTGTCATGCGTGAAATCTAGTTGGACATGAATGCACTTACTTTAGCGCGTCCAAAGTGGCTGCCTCGTCCACGGGGTAACCTAGCACAAGTTGATGTCACTGGAACACAGGTCAAGCAGGGTATTTACCAGCAGACTCGAGCGCGTACGCCGCATTTACTTCGTCTGGGCGCACACCGTCAAAGAATAACCCGTCGGGGAGCCCTGACATCGTAGTCAAATGTCAAAAGTATCACGCGATCCAGGACAAATCCCGAGGACCCTGAGCCGGATCCGGGAAAGGGAGGGAATGTGGCGGGAATGCCCTTGTACTCGACGACGGCGACGACGGCGACGAGGTGATTTCCTGCGTTGGCGCGTTTTTCCTCACGTTAATTGTTTCACGAGCGTCTTTGGCGTTTACCACAACCGACTTGGCCTGGCCTTTGGTTGCTTTGCATCTGTGCGTTCAGTTCTTATTTTTTCGATTTCGTTGGCTCATGCGCTGTGTTGTGTTACGCAGTCACTGATTTACCCGTGCGACTCATTGACTCAGCGCGCGCCTTGAATTTCTCTTCTTTATCGTCCCCCAGTCGCTCCTTACTCTCTCTCTCCAACCGAATCTTATCTACTTTACCCTCCCCCTACTACTCCCTTTCCTGCTCAAAATGGCCTCCAACCCAGCCGGTCCTTCTGGCTCCCCGCAAACGGAGAATGGCACGTTGCCTGCTCCCAACGGGGACGAGAAGAATAGGTGCGTTGTTCAGTCGTCTATCGGGCTGAGTTGCCGATAACCAACATTTGGGTGACGCAGCGTCGTAATCAAAGTCGGGATGGTTGGGGACTCGCAAATAGGCAAGACCAGTCTGATGGTCAAATACGTAGAGGGTAGTTTCGACGAGGATTACATCCAGACGCTGGGTACGTCCTTCCTCTCTAACCTCTCCCGATGTTGATCTGCTCCAGTCTCGGTCTACGTGTATCGCTCACATCTAACTCCAACTCGCAGGCGTTAATTTTATGGAGAAGACAATCTCGGTACGGAGGACTACTATCACCTTTTCTATATGGGATCTAGGAGGTACGTCCTGCCTACACACTCATACGTGTGCCGTTGAGGAAGGACCCTTGAGCTCAATTAATTGGTTTGGTTTGGTTTTGGGTGAATAGGACAGAGAGAGTTTGTTAACATGTTACCGTTGGTGTGCAACGACGCGGTGGCTATCTTGTTCATGTTCGACCTTACCCGAAAGTCGACGCTCAATTCGGTCAAGGAGTGGTACCGACAAGCGAGGGGGTTTAACAAGGTCAGTCCTCACCCATCCATCCATCCAACCACCCACCACCCCCAATCTAACCACCTCTCATCCCCCCTCATCTCGTGTTCCTACTCCGACTGCTACTCCGACTCCGTACCGCCCATTCCACGCTTCGACAATTATAGACAGCAATCCCGTTCCTAGTCGGCACAAAATACGACAACTTTGCGACCTTTCCCCGAGACGAACAAGAGGAAATCACAAAGCAGGCTAAACGATTTGCGAAAGCCATGCACGC
>JANWGL010003532.1:1354-19926 GCA_025200755.1 Ceratobasidium sp. C01 | reverse complement strand
TACAAGGGTCCGCAGGAAGCCCTGCTCCCCTTGGTCGGTACACTGTCATCTGGGATTATCTATCTTACTTCGATGGCTATCTTGCCTGCTCTAGTGCAATACCCTCATCAGAGGCAAAATTTGATGCGATTCGGCGCGGTACTCTGTGTTGCTTCGTTGCTTGGTGCCGCTTTTGCGACTCAAGTCTGGCATTTGATTCTTACGCAAGGCGTTCTTTATTCCGTTGGTGGCAGTGAGCATGATCTGCTATAAAATTGTGTATTGCTTGCTCACCGCTAACTGGATATTCTATTCTAGCAATTCTTTACTTCCCCGTGCAGATTTATCTTTTCGAATGGTTTGATAAACGGCGTGGTCTGGTACGTCTTGGCTTAGGTGCACTGGCGTTTTACTTAAAAATTCCCAATAGGCTAACGGTATGATATACTCCGGCACTGGTCTCGGGGGTGTTATTGTGCCGTTCGTTGTCGAGACCTTACTCAACAAATACGGCAGCAAGACTACCTTCATATCCCTGGTATGATCAACAAATCCGCAGTTATTCCCTTCTAATCGGCGTGTTTAGGCGGTAGGATACGCCATTTTACTAGTGTCTGTCTTACCATTTGTGAAGGGACGATTACCGCCATCTTCCATTATCATTCCACAGCGGACAAATTGGAGTTTCCTATGGGATCCCACGTTCGTAATCCTATTCGCCGGAAACTTCCTACAAGGTCTAGGGAATTTCGTTCCTGGTATCTGGCTGCCTAGTTCGTAGTTCCATTTTCAGCTTCTTGCGCTCGCTAATTTGGATCGTTTGATAGCATTCGCATCTGACATGAAGTTGAGTGTGACTTCAGGAACACTAATAGTATCGCTTATGAACGGTAAATTACACAACAACCTTGCGTATAAATAGATCTAATTACACTTAAATATAGCCGCTGCGGTTCCTGGGAATATTGCGATTGGATTCACCTCAGACAAATATGATCTCCGTGCTGTTATGCTCATTTCTATGCTCGGATCGTCTCTGGCCGTCTTGTTGCTCTGGGGACTTGCGTCTAATCTTGCATCGCTTCTAATATTTGCTATGATGTATGGTTTCCTTGCTGGAGGGTGCGCCGATGACCCCTTTACCAAAGAGTCCCTCTAAGCTGACAAGATACTAGCTTCTCTTCTCTTTGGCCCAAATTCGCTTCGACTATAGCCAGTAAGTGCTACACGTATTTACTTCTTTATGGCTGCTCATAACCACCTAGAGGATGATCCTCATCTAATTGCTAGACTTATGTCGATCTTCATCGCGGGAAGAGGTGTGGGAAACGTGCTTGCAGCCCCCATATCATCCAGCTTGCTTCGATCGAACTTACCGGGCGCAAAATACGCTTATGGGCTGAAAAACTATGTTGGTTTCGTTGGCTGGATTGACTATTTGCGTCGATACTTATGATGATATATAGGGTCCGCTTATTATCTTCACCGGGATAGCATTATTCTCGAGTACGATCGGCATCTTTTACAAGAGCGCCGAGAAGTTTGCGAATCACCAGGTATCACAGAGGGCTTGGTTGGAAACCCCTCAACACAACCGCGAGGAGGAATCCTAGAGCAGGGTGGAAAATACAGCCTTGCCTAGTAACCCGTCCGGATTTTATTGAGATGTACGATATTTATATAGGCAAGCTATAGCAGTGCATTTGCGGAATCAAGGCACGGTCGAAGTGAGGTTGAACGAACTCTATTGCGCTTAGATATAGTCACTAATAGGATGCCCGGGGTATAAGAAAAGCGCCTTGTACGCGCAAATAGGAGGAAAGGTGTGACTAGAATGCCTTCCAGCCAGCTGCTAGGATTTCAGGATGTATGCGGCTTCGAACTGTGTTCTCGTCATACACCTCTTCTATATATGCATTAAATGCGTCCTTTACGCTGGTTTGAAACGTTCCCGTTTATTCACTGACGCTGAAACAGAAGCACTATAATCACTTCAGACTTCGCTCCACCCGACTTGAATTACATCCCAGGAACTGTCTTAGTAACCTTGCCCACAATGAGAAAAGAGTCTTGCTCTAGGACTGCAGGCAGATCGTAATAGACAGCCCTGCGACTTGCAGCCTGTGACCTATTGATTTAAATATCAATAATGTGTGGACGAATATCGAACCTTCCATGACGTACCAGCCCCAGTTAGGCGTCTATGGTCAAGTGGTAAGCACTAGAATCATGGGCGGGGTTACAGACAACGCACTCGCCACGAAAATGGATGCTCATGGGCTTCCTTGAACCAAAGCGGAGGAGTACTTTTATTGATTCTGCAGCCAATACTTAGAAAAAGACGCGACCCCGCGCAGAAAGTTGAGACAACTGACTGGATACTGAAAGACATGCTGTAGGTCCCCTCGCGCTCCCATCTATGCCACCAGGGGTAAATTGAGATGTAGACTGCAAGGTTATATCAGCCACTCACTTTCCGTCGACAGCCTTTTCCTTTTCCTCTTGGGTTGGCTAGCAGCCCCCAACCCGATACATCTGAATTAGCGTCCCGACACACAGTCTGGCAAAATGTTCCCCACCTCAGCACTCAGATAAATGCTAGTATGCGACCCTTCTTCAACACCACTGTTGAGATAGAAGTGAATCTAGCACCAGTGAGGGTGAGAATTTGCAGTGATCCAGGTCATGCTTCCGGTCGCACCTGCCAACGCCTGGGTATTGAGTCAGCCACACGCATATACCATATCAATAGATATATCTCTACCACGCACCCTTCTCCAAACACATCTGATTTGATATCATCAGATTTCTCCGTGCCCTCGGACGACTCAAAGAGCTGTTTCAGACCCCCAATTGTCCATCCCAACACGAACGTTTGATATTGAACACATTTGGAGGAAGTCATGGGTGAAGAAGTGAGGTTCAAAGATGAGAGAAGAGATTGTTGAAGCTGTATGTGCACAAGCAAGCTGCGGTGGAGAACAAGTTGGAGTTTGATGGAAGGGTGGTGCTATACCGAACCAAGAGCCCCTATCTGTCAAAGACACGTCGACTTTCGACACTGGCGAGCAATTTGGTTGGATGTGTTACTTCAAGTTTTGATTGACGGGTTATAATACAACAACAAATGCCCAATATTTAACAATTTCCAGATGTCCTTCACTTCCTCGTTCCGTCTGAAATCACAAGCCCAATTAGTATGCATACAATCATCAGCAAACATTTGAGACTCACAATTCCTGGTAGCATACGAGCCGTTCTCGACGATCAGGTTAGCCGGATCCTGGGCCTTTCCGTCAAGGTAGTTCTCCAAGATCGACTTGGCACCCTGCGCATAACGGAGCTGCGCATCGAGCGTCGTCCCCGAATAATGCGGCACCATGCCGTTTCCACCGCCAAGCGCGTTCTTCATCGTCCTCCAAGGGTGATCCTTGGGCGCAGGCTGGACATCCCACACGTCGCCCGCATAACCGTTGATCTGTCCGCTCGCGAGTGCCGCAGCGACGTCATGGCGGTCGACGATTGCGCCGCGCGCGGTGTTGACAAGCCAAGCACCCTTCTTGAAGTGTTTGAGCAGGTCGGCGTTGACGAGCCCGCGGGTTCCCTCGTGGAGAGGAGCGTTGACGGTGATGACGTCGCATTGAGAGACAAAGTCCTTGATGTCGTCGACGCGGCGGACACCGACGGCCTTGGCGGCCTCCTCGGGGAGAGGGTTGTAGTCGAAGTACAAGAGCTCCTTGCAGTCGAAGGGCTTGAGACGCTGGAGTACACGGTACCCGATGCTGTACTCTCCTATTAGTGCGTGCTCCGAACATTATCTTGGTTCAGACTCACCGGCCAGCTCCAATGGTGCCAACAACCTTGCCCTCAAGATCGTACGCATTGCGAGCGACATCGCTCACAGTCCAATCACCACGCTCGATCATCTCATGCGCAGGCGTGTAGTTGCGAACGAGCAGCAAAATATTCATCACAACGTGCTCCGCGACCGAAACGACGTTGGAGCCGCTAACTTCAGCGACAGTGATCTTGTGCTCGTTGGCCGCGTTGAGGTCGACATGGTCGGATCCGACACCAGCAGTGATGCAGAGCTTGAGCTTGGGAGCCTTCTTGATGAGGTCCGCGGTGAGGTAGCCGGGGTGGAAGGGAGTGGTGATGAGGACCTCGGTGTCGGGGAGGTGCTTCTGGAAGGCACTGTTGGGTCCTTCCTTGTCGCTTGTGACCTGTCAAACGTCGTGTCAATCAAGGCCGTCGTCTTGCCTAGACCGCCATGACTCACGATTAGCTCATGGCCTCGCTCCTTGAGCCAGTCCGCAATCCCAAGCTACAACACAAAAACCAGTGAGCGAGACGACCCCAACGAGCTCATTCAACCAAACCGACCTTGTTCTCAGTCGTACCCAACAGACGAGGCTCCTCCTGAGCAGCCTTGCCACCATCGTACAAAATAGCCAAAACCTTCATAGTCGCAGAAGAAGAAGAGTGAGATAAAGGTGTAGAAGAGAGGAGTGAGTTGTCCTCCCCCACCAACCCAACCCACCTTTAAATCCCTCCTCTGAACCCGCCCAACCGCCCTCCCAATCTTACCCAACCCCGAGGCCCTAACGATTCTTCCCGCGTTGAACATCGCAAGTGGCAAGCGGATATGCGTAGTCCGTAAATAGCTGGGTGGAGGTCGCTCACGACACACTCACTAGGGGCGCGCCGCGTGCATATACGCTCTATATGGTCGGTCACGCGGCCCGATTCAGTCGCTGCGCACAGTCGCTTTCCGCATCCCGCTGATCGGGTGCGCGAATTCCACCCTCCACCGACGGGAATACATCAACACCTGACCACGGCTTCCTCATATGATACTTCTACGCTCGAACAAACCATACGTCCGAACCGATCCAACACATTTATAACACTAATTTAAGTCTAAAAATAACACTCGCATACGTGTAAGAATAGGGAGATATCTTTCATTTGTGAGTTTGTCTAGCTAATCACTGTTACATGCGAGAGAATCGGCAAAGGAGAAAGAAGAAAGAGGGTCGGGAGAGATAATCAAACAGCTAGAGATAAAACAAACGAACGAATGTCCAGATGGGTAGGCCGGGAATAATGTAGTTGGTAATAAGAATCTGTCCGAGCGGAAATGGCAGCCAGGATTATACTGCGTGTGGCGAGCCGGAGATAAGGAATAAGAAAAGGAGAGTGGACGTGATCCCAGAACGAACCAAGGAAGATATACAAAGCACTCGGCAAGAGAGATAGAGAGAGAGCAAAAAAGCAAACAATTAACACAAAAGTACAAGAGCAAACGAAATTGTCCAAATAAAACAAATCGAAATGAAACGGCACCCAGTTCCCTATTTACGGGAACACGTATCCACTCGGCATACCGTACTCCTGCCCGATCATCGCCATCGCCAACGAGTCGGGGCTCATCGCATTCATACCAAACACAGGCTCGCCTTCGACTCCCACGCCCGTGAACAGCATCGGCGATCCTTTCCCAGACGACCCGTGCACGCCTCCCATCCCCATCCCATCCACAACCCCGACTCCCATTCCGTCGACGCCACCTCCCATATTCGGAGACGTCTCGAAGCTCGGTGGGGTATGCGTCTCGAATCCAGTGTTCGCGTCGTATCCACCAGCGAGGTTCATCGAGTACGTAGGATCCGACCCGAACCCGCCACCAACAAGCGCGCGTTGAGCAGGCGAGAGGTTCGCCTGGTTCATGTGCTGGCTCGATTGGGCCATATGCTGACCAGTCGGGCTAACCTGGGTCATATGCTGTCCTCCCTGACCCATCGAATGCATATGCTGCTGCTGCTGCTGTCCATTCTCCCCAGCCTCGCGCGGCGCAAACGGCCCTCCACCAGCACCGACGCTCAACCCAGGCGGAGGCGGCGGATACGTAGGATCGACCTGTCCAGGCGGGAACGTCGGGCTCCTCAAGTTCTTCGCCTCGAGTGCAAGGTTCACCCCGCGGTGTGCCTCGGGGTTAATCGTCAACCCCCGTTGATTCGAATTCTGGTGTTGGTTCTGATTCTGGCCCGGGTTGAGGTGCTGGTTCTGACCCGAGTTAGGATGATTCGAATTCGGACTCGGAAGTTGCGCATCGGTCGCAAGCGTAAGCGATCGACCCAACATCGAAGGCCTCAAATGGGTCAAACTCGTACTCCTCGCACCGCCTTCGTTGCTCCCGTCCCCACCGCCGTTCACACCCATTCCCGAGAACTGGTGCAAAAACTCGCCAGGGCTGTGCAAAGAGGAACGGAAAGGAACGCGTTGTCAATGCGCGAGGGGAGGAATGTGCAACAGATTCATCAAGACGGGCCGCCGGAGGAAGTACCGTCGTCCGAGGACATAATGTCAATAGCAACGCCATCGGAAACACAAATGCAGACGTCGGGAGGAACGCAAATGCAGATGTCGGCGGAAACACGAAAAGAGCAACGCCATCGGAAACGCAAAGAGTGCAGATCGACACCGTCGTCAAGTAACAAATGAAGCACAAACAAACCAAAACAACACACCGTCAGCACTCGGATTCCCACGGATCGGACCAAGCAAACAAAGACCGAACTCACCAAGACGCGCGCCTGACGTCGGGCTGGAATCCGGAGGGGTACCCAGCGCTGAGCGTGTACCCGTGGCCGAATCCTCGGGCATCGCCGTTGAATCCGCGAGAGTCTCCTCCGAATCGAGCGTCTCCCAATCCTCCAAACGCGCCTTCGCAATCTCCACTCCCTCCGAATCCAGACGTGCCCAACCCGCCACTAACACTCGTCGCCTGCGTGCTGGACACAGACACGCCAGTAACATCCGACGCAATCGACGCCATACTCCCAAATCGTGTGCGTGCATCCCACATCGGCGGCGCATACTCCCCGTTCCCACCTCCATTCGCGTTATATTCATTCGAGGCGTTGTACTCCGGGTTGGAAGGAGCCGCAAACTCGCCATTCGGAGGCGACGCATTCAACGGCGAACTCCCAACCTCCATCTCCCCATCCTCTCCCATCACACGCGTAAACGCATCCCCATGTCCAGGCTCAGGCGCACCAAACGAAAAGTCGGCAGCAGGCAACGGTCCAGCAACAGGCACCGCAAACGGCCGGACAGGCACATGTTGCTGTTGCTGCTGGTTATTATTCCCGTTACTCTG
The DNA here is from genome assembly GCA_025200755.1 of Ceratobasidium sp. C01. Taxonomy (NCBI): domain Eukaryota; kingdom Fungi; phylum Basidiomycota; class Agaricomycetes; order Cantharellales; family Ceratobasidiaceae; genus Ceratobasidium; species Ceratobasidium sp. C01. The sequence continues at coordinate 12,785 of JANWGL010003532.1, read as the reverse complement.
CGATCGACCCCAGGATCCGCCGTACGGAGCAGGCCTAGCAGGGAATTGCGTAGGCAAATCATGTGCAGAGGGCACACCGCCCATACCCGGCGGAAGGGCGCGATACATCCGCGATTGGGACTGAGGGCTCTGGCCTTGGTTCTGCGTAGGCTGGAGAGTCGGCGCAGGCGGGAACGTAGTCGGCAACGGCATCGGCTCGTTGTACTTGTACGGCGCATGGCTCTGCTCCTGCTCATGTCCAACATCCGGAACGGGCGACAACAACCCTCCACGGCGCTGCATCCTCGGTCCTCCCCCAGGACCAGGCCGCTCGTAGGGATGAGCATAGTACGGATGAGAAGGCAAACGCAAATGCGAATCAGGCAAAGACGGACGGCGACCTAGGCCAACAAGGGAAGCCCGGCGAAGTGAGGCGACGTCATGATCAGGCGGGGAAATAGGCGACGCGGGTGGCAACCCAAGCTCGAGCTCGCCATTTCCACGTGCGGCGGGGGGAGCAGCAGCAAACGTGCTATATCGCGCACGATGAATGCCCTGGAGTGGGGCCGGCGCGGATCCACGACGAAGCAACGCAGCGGGCGACGGCGGGGCAAGAAAATCGGTATGCGGCGGCGTCGGGGGCGGGGCCAGAAAGTCAGGGCTTGGAGGGCCTGAATGAGCGGCCGAGTTAGGACCGGAAACGTCAAGCGGAGGAACAGCGATCGTGAACTGGGGCTTGGCAGAGGTAGAGGCCGAAGCAGGTGGCGTGCGGTCGTCCGACACGGGCGAGGCGACGAGCGCACACTCGGCGCCAGACGGGAACGACGGGCTCGTCGGCGAGACGCCGGGGGAGATCTCGAGCCATGGGTCCGCGGGCGGTTTCTCGTCGTCCTCGTCGTCGCTATCGGACCTGGCAGTCACAGCCGACCGAGCAGCGCGCGAAGCGGCCTTTTCGCCTGGCTTGAGCTTGGGCATACCCCGTCCGCCGGGGATCTTGTTCTTGATAGCCTTGATTTTAGCACGTCTGGGACAACGTCAGCCAACGCGCGACGGAATGAAAAAACCAATTACCGATTCTGGAACCAGACCTAGCAACGACGTCAGCGGCCGGACACCCATGAGCGAGCAAGGATCAAGACTCACCTGGATCGCACGGGGGGTCATGTTGAGCTGAGCAGCGAGCGAGCGGCGCTTGTCTGCGTTGGGCTTCGGGTCGGTGTCGAACTCGCGCTCGAGGACGGCGAGTTGGGCGCGGGAGGTACGACGACGGTGCTTGACTTCATACGGGTTCCAAAACGCGGTGACGAAGCCGGGCGGGGGTGCGCCTGCGAACGGGCCCGGGTGCTCGTACGGATAGTCGGCGGTGCCCTCGAGCGAAGGGCCGCTGCCCGGCAGATAGGCCATACTGTCATCGAACTCGTCGTCGTCGTCGCGGCGGGGGGCCATGGCGAGGTGGTGTGGGTGCGGGTGTGGATGGGGATGTGGGTGCTGTGGTGAGTACTGGAGGGCCATAATATCTGCTTGGGTTGACGACATCCGCGGCGGTGAGGGCGGTGGTTGCCAGGCGGATGTAGGGGGAGAGCAGCAGACAACGACGAGTAGAGCCGGGCTTCAAATCTGGCCTCTCCGTTTTCGAACCCTCGATTCCGAGCCTCGATTCTCCTTCCATTCCTGCGGGTCGAGTTTCCACCACGACCCTTTCTCGACCCTATTTGCCTCTGCTGTCCGAGCCACCGCCACCGTATGTCCAGCGTATGCGAGCCTGTCTCTGCGCTGTCTACCAACGCCTGCTCGCCCTGTCTCAGCCTCTCCAGTGTATATTACACGCATTTTGTCGAATTAATTTTTCAGTCTCATTTGGGATGGACAAAAGCAGGCACATCGGCGACCAAGGGTCATCTGACGACCGAAATCACAATCGCCGGACATATGCTCTTCACCCGTGCTCCCCGAGCCCACACCAAACCTTTGTCCCCATCCCGATGCGTCATTACACGATGCCACCCACCATACTGTAGCGTCTATTCAGAACTAGAACTCACCGCCGTGCCGCGTTGCACAGAACTCCCCACCCCAAAGCTCCACCCACTCCGGCCGCGCTGCTTCTCGACACGGAGTATCGGACCCGTCTGACAGTACACTCTATTCTAATCACCCGACGCCACCATCTTATCTTCCCTGCACGCAACACTAAATGCATATTGAACAAACATCCCGCGCTACATCCCGACACTCTTCAATATATCCTGCATCGCCTTTTCCATCCTCACCGCCGTCTTGTGATACACCGTCGACTCGGGGTTATACAACTTGCAGTTATCAAACACCAACTTGGCATCATCAATAAACTCGTCGATCACCGCGTACGCATTATTCTCCAACTTGAACTCCATCATCCCAAAGTCTTCGCAATAACCCACATAAGCACCCCACACACTCGCCAAGAAAGGTAGCACTCACCCATAGGCTTCTTAACCACATCCAAATAATCCTTCACCTCATCCGTATTAACCGGTTTCTGAAACGGCCAAGCAGCCGCATGCGCCCTCATCTCCTTCAATACAGCCTCCATCATCGAATGATGCGGCCCTCGCGCAGGCATCCGAATTCTAGTCCCACCAAATCAGAATTCAAACCCCAACCAAACAACCCCCGCCCAAAATCACGTGCCACCGAAGAAAAGTCCCCGCAAAAAGTGACCGCGAAGCGAACATGTGGGCCGATGGGCGCACACCGATCGCCAGCCGTAATGAAATAATTACGCAGCCGTTCGCAATTCATCGGCGACGTTGAGGCGAACAGAACATCGGCGTGATAGGGGGTCCGGTTGTCCATATGCGTTTAGGTCGCGTAGGAAGAAGATGGTAGCATATATAGAGGGTAATTAAGAAATAGGAATGTTAGTGGACCGGACATCAAACGTAATAACCGACGAGAAGGGAGCCCTTGACAATATTATCCGACAAAATTGTCCATCCACCCAACGCCGGTGAGTTGTCGGTCCAGGTATTCGCTGGTACCGGAATGAAAGACGACGCGGCGAGTACTTCATCAAGAAGTGTCATAAAACCACACGTGTACGAGGGGGGATGCACGGAGATATACGCGACGGTAAACGTCGGCGGGACCGGTGGAGTTGGAAGTACTCCAATGTATATGCCCATCCGGGTCATCGCATACGGTAAGGGTGGGGCTCGACCATATCTCATTCGAAGCTGCACATCATCAAGATGCACCAAAATGCCATAATGGTACCTCATTCCATTACCGAGACCCATTTTACCCCACTTGACCATCCTAGGGACCCACCCATCACAGAACACCAATAGGCATCCATCCCCGAAGATCAAACCCAAACCCCTACCCCCGGAAAAGAAAAGGAAAAAGAAACGGAATAAAACGGACGACGCACATCTCATCCATTTCAGGCGTCCATCCGCTCTCCTTTAGCCCAGGAACGTCCCTATAATCGATTGGTACGTTGTGCCCAGACCTGAAATGCTGCAGACCAGGGTGGACGAGATGAGCGTGGGATTTGGCCTTGATTTTGTCGAGGATCGCCTAGGCGGGTTGGGGTCGAGGTGAGTAGATTAAAGATAGGAAGGGGCAGGGACGGGGAGGGGGGATATACCTGTTTTTGTTTTGCGAGGAGCTCTTGGACGGATAGGTAGTCGATTTTGGGGATGAGCGAGCACTGCGGGTGTACACGGAATAAATCACTTGTACGGAGTCATTCTAGAAGGGACATACCTGCATGATAGTCCCGCCCTCGTAATCTTTAATATACCCCATCCACCGCTCTCGCGGGATCGTGATCTCCTTTGTAAATCCCTACAACCCACACCAAACTATTAATATGCACCCCCCAAGGAATAAGACCTTAAGGTCAACCCACCTGTTTCTTGAAATACCCAATCGCAAAGTTATCCGCATACGTCAAGAAATGCCCAATACTGGGTATCTGCTCTCGAATATACATTTTAAACTTGTTCATCAAATGGGCTCCAAATCCCTACACCCCAATCCACATCAATACCCAAGCCCACCTAAAAATAAAACAAAAATGAATGCTCACCGCAACCTGATGCACCGAACTAATCGCAAAAAACACAATCTCCGCAAACCCGCGCTGCGGAAACGGCCTAAACGTAATCCCACCCACCACTCTCAACCCGCGCTTCACAATCGCCATCCCCTGCGAACTTCGATCATACACCAGTCGCGCGATGTACTCTCTCGGCATTTTGGGAAGTTGTTTTTGGAAGAGGGTTTTGAGGCCTGTGAGGATGATGAGGGAGGTGGGTGAGCCGTCGTTGGAGACTACTGTGAATCGGATTGTGCCGCGTTGTTCTTGGAGGAGGGCGGGTTTTGGTTTGACTACGATGGGCTGAGGTCTAGTTAGTCACTATGGTACTCGGAAAGAGGGAGGGGGAGGGACTTACGTCGGTAAAGGCAGCAACATCCACAGCCGCCCCAGTCGCCAACCTCGCAATCTGCCTCTCATCCACCGGAACAGCCGTAGTCACCGCCTCCTGCTCAACTTTCATCGGCGCATCCACAGGCAACGCCGCCGGTCCCATCGCAGCCACAGTCTTATGCACACCAGGCGGCGCAGCCGCACTCTTCCCCCCCTTCGTGCTCCCCCCGAGTCCAGCGATAGAGTGCGATCGATAGCGCGCGGGGAATTCGAGCTCGGGCTCGGGTTCGGGTTCGAGGTCGAGGTCCATCTCCATGTCGAGGTCGAACCCGCTGTCGGTTGAGGAGGGTGCGCGGGGTGGGATGGGGACGGGTGGAGATGGGTGGGAGGATAAGTGCGAGTGGGTGGGGACGCGCGAGGCGAGTGGGACTTCGTCTTCGTCTGAGGAGTAGGCGAGGTCTGGCATTGCGTTTTTGCGGAGTTTGGGAGGCGGGTCGCTTAGTGCTGAGGAGGATGAGGAGTGTTTAGAAGCTATGATGAAACAGGGCGTGAGTGGGAGGGGTGGGGATGGGGAGGAGGCTGCTTACCTGGGGAAGAGGGTGGAGATATGTCTTCCGAGTTGCGCGAGTTGGATTCGTCGAATGGGACCATTTGTCTATGCCACGTTAGGATTAAGTGGCTCGTGGCGTATTGACACTCACTTTCTCAAAGATATAACATCTCCATCCGTCAACGGTGATATAAAATCTGATAACATCCCTTTATCCTACAAAAAACGCACATAAGTATGACGAATATATTGGAAAACACATTACCCACATCTAATATTTCGTCAATTCGTATAGCAACCCTTGCCCGCCGTTCAAGCTCGTCTGGCCCAACATCCACCCCATTCCCATGATCCTCAATCCCATCCCCACACGCACACATTCTCCAAAACCCTTCTTCCATGACTTCAGTCGACTCTTCCGCCTCTTCCAGCGCCATTTGCGCTTCTGCCGACCCATTCGCGATTACCACTGCGCATCCTTCGGGAGGGTGCCATCCTAAGCAGTCGCATGCAGAACAATTCGAGTGCCGCGCGATCTTCACTGAGCGCGCGTCGAACGAGAACCCGCCGGGCTGAGTAGCAGGAGGATACAGAAAAGTAAGGGGGAGAGCCATGAGTTAAGCGCTGGAACAACATCACGGCTAAATTACTTATAACACCGCCACACAAGAATGTGTAAGGTAACCAAGTCATGTGATACTCCTGTAACGATCCAGTTAGTGTAACACTAATGTGTGTGGCTAATCTCTGAGTGGCTAGAGCAACTATAAAGCACACCATTGCCGCTCTTTTTCGGGTCTAAACTCAATGTTATCGTCTTAGAACAGTTGAAACATTGATATTCTCACAAAATATGCTGTAGAAAACCAGAACTCCCAGCCACTTTACCCTGCCTGAGATTAGGTTTGGTTCTGGGTCTATCGCGACCAGGTGAGCTTAGAATCTCAAAAGTAGCAAATTTGAGCCAACGTACCGAGAAAGGCCCCCCTGGTTCTTGGTCATACTGAAGCCGGTCGTTCTCCTCCTCGGCACGCCCATAATTTCTGAGCTTCCTGCGTTCAACTCCCTAAAGCCATGCTTAGTGTGTTTCGTTCACAATCCTCTCGAGACGCTTGACCAAATTGCCTAGATCATTAAATAAGGGCATATATGCGTGTTTCATGTTACTGTCAAACCGAAGCCGACTACTTCTAATCCCACCCCCGCAATGACGTTATGCATTCCACCTAATCCATTTGTTCCAGAAAGATCAAGGTCCCCGCACGACGTTAATTGAGCTACAGAAAAACCTCAAGTTCATGTAACACAAACTTAAAACAAATAATGCGTGTATTATGGTAACCGTGTGTGTAGATAACAAGAACCCAACAAAACCAAATGCAAGGTATCTAAAAAATCATGCTTGAGCAGTAGCGTTCCCCTTCGCAGGCTCCGCTTTTTCCTCGTCCCGCACAGAAGTAGCCGAGTCGGGTACAGGCTCCTCGGACTCGGCCACTTCAGCTTCCGCCTGCGCCTCTGCTCCTTTTTTCTGTCCTCGCTCAACTTGTCGAACTAGTGTGTACGACCGGAGGACGAGCACACAGAGAGTTCCAACGAAGAGTATTGGGGTCATAACAATCCTGTAAATAAATTCATAAGAAATAGTCGAACTAGTGTTCGAGAATGCTTACCAGATGGTCGACAGACTCTTGGTGAATGCGTGCAAAACTTGTTGCTTCAGCTCTTCAGGCTATAATACATCGTCAGCAAACGGATCATGTCGAGCTAAAAGCCTCATTAACTCACCTGAATGTCTTTCAGCCCATGGACGTTTGTCTCCAGTTGCGCCTGGGATAGCCCAAGCCCAGAAAACCCAGCAATACTCGCCACCCGACGCTTAACCTCCGACGCATAAATAGCACCTCCAACCGAAATCCCAATCGTCCCACCAATCGTCCTGTTCGCAAAATTACGTTAGCCTTTGATCTCGTGACTTAATTCCGCGACGAGTACGCACCGAATGAGACCAAACGTCGCAGTCGCAGTAGCCATATCCTATTAATATATCGATCGTAAGTCACCGAAGATGTATCTCGAGTGCCATCACTCACCTTGAGAGGCATCGCCGCATGCAACCCAATCAATGGTGTCTGGAAAAGGCATCCAACACCGAGCGCAGCAATAGTAAGGAACACCTCCTGCTTTGCCCTGTATCAACCCAAAAGTCAGTTGTTGTCCGATGTAACAAGGTCCGCATATGCTTACAGAGATATTTTCTCGTCAAACATGATCTACAAAAATAATCGTCAGTTTCAACTTCTCCGATCGATCAAAGGGCATACCATCAGGCCAAACCCAAGCGTCATAACCGGCTGTGCATCAACGACGTCAGCCCAAGGTCAAAACATGGTAAAAGGATCTGCTTACCCATGCGAACCACATAACTGGCCTATACTTGCTCATTTTCGTGATTACCAGTCCAGAAATGATGGCGACCAACGCTCCTCCTAAGCTGAACGGGAACATCTTGATTCCAGCCATGGTTGCCGATGCGCCAAGAATCTGGAAGTATAACGGGATATCTGCGCAAAAGGTCAGGCATTCATCCCCACTCCGAACGATATATGCAACTCACAATACGACGCCGAGAAGAAGGCCATGGCATGGATGAATACTGAAACAAGCAACATGGCCGTCGTCCGCGTCTTAAACAACCTCGGTGGAATAATTGGGCTCCTCTTCGTATAGATCTCGTTGACGGCTCCCACGATCAACAACGCACCGCCAACAACGATGAGCGCAATCGTCTTGGCTGAGTTCCACTGCGTTTCTCCCGAGTTGAATCCAACAAGGAGAAGCACGACGCCAGCCATGATGAGGAACAGACCGAGGAAGTCGAATTCGGCAACATAAGTAGAAAAGGGCTTGCGTGGAACTGGATTCAGGCGCAGGCGGAGAAGAGCGAGCGCTGCAAGACCACCAGTGGGGAGATTCTACAAAAGAGGTGAGCACCAGATATGAGAAGGAGTCGGGAGCACTTACGACCCAGAAACACCATCTCCAAGAGACTAAATATATGAATTTAAGTTCAGCCTTTTCAAGTAATATTAGGAGCGTTGCTTACCCTTGTCTGCGAATACACCACCAACCAGCGGGCCTACAACACTCGCAATACCCCAGGTCGCACCAATCGCGCCAGTGTATTTGCCTCGTTCCTACCTCGCATATATAAGCAACAAATATAGTAATGGAGAACACCCTCGCTTACCTCAAGAGTAACGATGTCACCAATCGTAATCATCGTCATCTGCATGATTCCTCCACCACCAATACCTTGCACGCCTTCATAAGTTCAATATTAATTCACAAGGTTCCAAGGCAGAGTTCCTTGATACGTACCTCGACATATGGCCAACCACGCAAAATTCTGGGCCGCACCACACAATGCAGAACCAAGAAGAAATATCGCAATCGCAGCAAACAATATAGGCTTGCGGCCAACGAGATCCTATTTAGGAACGAGCTGTCAGGAACGCCGACGGCTTGACATGGGTGGCAAGTCTCTCACTGAAAGTTTCCCATACAACGGCGAAAGGCATGCGCTGGTCAAAAGATAGGCGGTCCCGACCTATTGAGTAGGATATTAATGAGAGCAACGAGCTAAAAGCGGAGTCTAGACTTGCCCATGAATACCCAGATGACCCGCCCAGGTCCGCGATCATTGCCGGCAGAGCGGTACTATTGGCAAATGAGCACTTTCGTGAATTCCGTAATGAAGCAATGTGCTCACCTGACGATGGTTTGATCCATGGCAGCCAAGAACACCGTCAACATGAGCCTATATGACTCGTCAGGTCACATGCAGCACCAACCCCCTAAGAAAAAAACGTACCCAGGAAAAACAAGCTTGAGGTTACTATGAAAAATATAATTCAGACAAAGTTGACTATGAGGACTGCGAGCACTCACTTGTGTGGAATCTTATGAACCTCGTCCGCTTTCCAAGCCTCACCAGGCTTCCCTTTTTTCACCGGTGCTTTCTCTTCATCTCCTCCAGCAGTGTTCACATTTAGCGTCTTGGTGTCGGCTTCAGCATCGGCAACGCTATTTCTCTCGCTCGTCGGTTGGGCTTGGCCTTGAGTCGACGCCATAGAGAAAATTGATCGAACAGGTGGTCGTTGACGCCAAACCCAAGCTAATTACACCCGACTTATAAGCTACCCCCGCACCAACCGCTTACTGATCAGAGATCCACATGAAATTCAGGGGAGATCGAGGCCCCCCGTGCCGTGAGCGGCCAATGAGCGGCAGTCCTCGGCAAGCCCTTCCAGGTGTGCGTATGTGTGGTTATATTTAGATCATTCCCGCTCCATTACAGGGGAGTCGTGTCCCAGTTAAGGTGTATGCGCTCGACGGGGACTTGGCGCGTAAAATGGGTTTTTGTGTTCCATTTTTCCGATGGTGGCCAAAAGTTGATTGTGCTCGAAGAGAGTCAAGCTCGATCGCATGTGCCTTATTTCAATTTGGGTCTCAAGCAGAACAATGAAAAGATAAAATCGCTGATCTATAGGCGCTCTCAGTTGAAGACACGGTGAAGCAAGACAATAAATGCTAGCTGGACCTTTCCTCTACCTGTTCGCATATAAAAGTAGCTTTCTGGCATGCTAAACCTCACTTTCGAGTCCATCCACATCCCCGCTCCCCCACCGGCTTCACCACACGTCTCTTATTCATCATGTCTGACCGTGTGAGTACCATATTAAGCATAACGGTGGGACCTCCACTCACGTGAAATTCGGTCTTCTAGTTTGTCGTTTTCGTTACGATCGTCCCCAAGACGCCCGAGCAGCAAAAAGACGTGATTCAGCTTTTGCATGACGTCCGACCGGCATGGCTTGCTCTATCCGGCAGCTTATCTCATGGTGAGTCAAAATTATATTTATAGATTGATACAGATAGCTGAGCAAGCGTTCTATAGACGTTGGAACCGCAAAAGACGGCGATGCCCTCGGAACCGTCTACTTGACTGAAATCTGTAGGCCAACTCTCATCATTTGACTACACCTCAACTCACCAACATCTCGATCAACTGTAGACTCGTCTCCCCAGGGACTTACCGACTTCAGCAAGATCCCGGAGCACGACACGATGAAGGAGGTGAGTCGCCTCTCCGATGTCTATGTGATCTGTCGCTGACCCCGATTTAGAAATTGATGCCGCTCATTCAAGCCGACAAATTGGTCATCACGCAAGTGCTCACCAACGGCGAGTTCTCCAAGTAATTTATTTTGTGTGTGCGGTCCAAAGTAAAGATAGAACGTAAAACCGTTTATTTACCTGAAATCGAAGTTTTTCCTACACGCAAGTTGCTTGAAGTTGAGAACCCCGGGCGACAAGCGGTAAAGATAGAATGCAACAAGGTCAATTATTATTTGGAAGATATTACAGAAGGGTTTGTGCTATGATACATTGGGGTGTCGTTATTGGGTCGTAAGACTCTTCATTTCAGGAATTTACTTCCTGGCACCGTCTGTATCCAATACTCATTAGTATTTATCGAGGTTCCCGATATCTAAACCACTCACAGTTTCCAGTGACATACTTGCCACCCTCAACAATCACGTTAGCTTTCTCCTGAGGCGCGCCCTTGAAGAAGTTCTCCAAAATCTGCTTCGTGCCTTGCGCATAGCGGATCTGCGCGTCGAGAGTGGTACCAGAATAATGCGGCACCATTCCGTTTCCACCTCCAAGAGGGTTCTTCATCGTGCGCCACGGGTGGTCCTTGGGCGAGGGCTGGACGTCCCAGACATCACCCGCATAGCCGTTGATCTGGCCACTCTTGAGTGCGGCGGCGATGGCCTCGCGGTCGGCGATAGCACCACGCGCGGTGTTCACGATCCAAGCTCCCTGTAAGATCAAGATCGGTTAGTTAAGGTTTGGAGAAGGGATACGTGGGAATGGTGTACATGCCTTTTTGAAGTGCTTGAGCAAGTCGGTGTTGATGAGGCCCTTGGTTCCCTCGTGCAGTGGTGCGTTGACGGTGACTAGGTCGCACTGAGCGACAAACTCCTTGAGGTCGGTCACTCGGCGGACGCCAACGGCCTTTTCGAGGTGCTCCGGAAGGGCGTTGTAGTCGTAGTACAGAAGTTCTTTGGGGGCGAAAGGCCTGAGGCGCTCCAAAACGCGGTACCCAATCCTATTCGTCCAGATCTATCAGTTCCACTCTTTCCCAAGCGACTAGGATAAACTTACCTGCCAGCTCCGATAGTACCAATAACCTTACCCTCCAAATCGAACGCGTTCCTCGCAATATCGCTAACCTTCCAGTCTCCTCGCTCGATCATCTCGTGCGCTGGCACAAAGTTGCGCACGAGCAACAAGATGTTCATCATCACATGTTCAGCGACGGACACTACGTTCGAACCGGTAACTTCGTAGACGCCGATATTGCGTTTGGCTGCGGCGTTGAGATCGACATGGTCCGAGCCAACGCCTGCGGTGACTGC
>JANWGL010003530.1:0-11822 GCA_025200755.1 Ceratobasidium sp. C01 | reverse complement strand
TCGCGCCATTACGATCTCGACGCCGTTTCATTTTGACCTTCCCGTCGCTTGCGTAGAGGCGCTAGGCGTTTAGACTCGCTTAAGTTTGTTTAATTCGTATCGGGAAGCGGGGGGGGGGGGGACAGGCACACTGATGTCGGTTGACAGAAGTGCTCATCGTGGGTCATTAGAAATGTCCCAAATATTGTACAGCTCTGGCATTGTGTCAATATGTTAGTGTAATTTGGTGGTTGAGCTTTAACATTATGCTCAAGCTCCGCGATAGCAACTAACCCGTAGAGCAGCAAATTCGAGGTGTCGACGATTTGGTGGAATAAACCGGATACAAATACTGCCAAATCCATACCAAGCCGGGACAAACATCTACTCACGTCACGCGAGCGCGGCATTCGTCAGCACGTGGCTAAACAAACACAGACCTCTATTAATCTCCATTCTCAGAGCTACGCGTTGACATCACGTACCAACTAAGTTTCGTCACACTTGGAAGGGGCTACCTTAGCCACTATCGACGACCACTGTGAGTACCGCATCGGCAATGCAGACCATGACTAACACGCGACAGCCATGATGCTCTCCACTTCCTAGTGGGTGAGGCCATTCGCGCCTATTTCGCCGTTCCGATATTACAATACCGACTCGAGCCTTTCCGTGGTGGCTCAAATAAAAGGCTGCCCTGGGGAGACCACGTCCCGAACGAACTTAGGCGCGCTCGAGGTCGACGTGGTTGATGAAGAAGGTCTTGATTTGTAGCGAGGGTAGATAAGATCAAGTCGAACGGCGCGCATCCCCCGTCTTCGCCGATAGGTGGAGGCCGAACACCATCTGCATCTGGCTCGCTGGTGTCTACACTCTGGTATCCAAGGCACTTGCTTCACGCCGCACACTTGTTTTTTTTATTGCTTTATTTCGGGCAAGCTGGAACCTACCAATATGCGGAGCCGGTCCGATTCATTTCGGCCTCGCCAACGAATCGATTCTATGATTGCTCGAGCGTAAGCTTTCCTACTCGCCATAGTCCTTATCAAAAACACTTCATCTATCTTACGCACGAAACCGGATGGCTAAAAATATGTGAGTTTACTTGCCGTCTGTCTATTCGGGGATGAGACTTGCCGAGTTTACCACACAAAACCTTTGCCGAGCCACGTGGGGATACCCACCCCTTCATTCTCCAACTACTACGTAGGAGACACGCCGGCGTTAGCCACCACTTGGAAACACATTGAATGGTACGTCAATATCTAATTCCGACCGAGGTTGGTTCTGTAGACCTTCAGGGTTCGTGGCCGCAAACGGAGAAAGGTGATGCTCAATGGCAACAGTTCCAGCCTGACATGCAGTGTGCTACCCAATTGATTTCTCAGACTTATCGTCTCTTTATTTAGGTTTAAGCGTCGGCAACTAAATGATGTCTTCGAGGCGACAACTTTACGTACCGCGGTCGCTGAGAGTAGCTCTTTGAAAATCGAGACTCTAATTCGTAGAAATTGTAACCGGGAACGACAATAGAGGATCGACGTTAAGTTTATGATCTATCGATTTGGTCTGAACCTGAGGATGCATCACAGTATATTGGACCGTTGGCTGGGAGCTTCCAGAGGGGTATTGTTTACGTTTCGTGTTGGTCGCCGCAATAGATGCGAGCACGATGCTTCGTTCGTCGGGGCTAGGGTATCCATTATTTCTGCCTTAAATCTCCCAAGGAACGGACCGGCCTTCGCAATATAGGGCCAAACGCTCGGGACGTCAAGTACATGCAAACTCTGGGAACGTATAATCATACTTGATTCAATCATAGTGGAATGCTGTAAAGATCTATTGAAAGCGAGCGAGATAGACTAGGTACATTGGTAGTAGTAATCGTTGATCACAGTGCACGTTGAGCCAGAGACGCAGGCGGTGGCGCCCTAGGAGAAACGTCAGCTTTATCCAAGGTGTAATCCGTGGCGCTTACCGTCCACCCAATACCGCCACACTGTCCATACTTAGCAACGGTTCCAGTAGATGTGGGAACCGCCGAGGTCGATGTTGTGGTAGCTTTGGTCGTGGTAGACGTGGTGCTAGTAGTGGTGGCCTTCGTTGTTGTGCTTGTTGTGCTGGTCGTGCTAGCCTTGGTCGTTGCGGCGGTGGTTGTTGCAGCAGTACCATCACAGGTAAATGGTCGGGGCCCAGGAATGGTGTAGTTTGTGACGGGAGGATACTAGAAGCGGGTCAGTTGCATGAATATTTGGATTCGCCAGACGAGTAAGCTTACGTAGATCTATATGCGAGGATTTAGTAAGTTTAACTAGTCTAAATGATTAGTATATATCACTCACGTTAATAAGGACACCAGGGTCGGTGCCGGAGTAAGCACCCGGGAAGGATACGGTTGCTGGAGAAGCACTTCCTCCCCCAGTCACGTTGATCTGCGCGCATTCCATGTAGAACTGTGCGCCAGGATAAGACGAAGCACCATGGAGGGCTTAATTGACTGTCAGCAAGAGCTGAACGTCAAATCTGACCCAAACATACCAATAATCTCAGCACGAAGGAGATAGTTTCCTGATGGGATACACTTGGGAATCACTGCGGTAGCTTTCCCTGCGTTGTTGATCAGGCGGTTGACACCCCAGACGCTGCTGGCGTCCATGCCGTCTTCGGCGATCTTGAACCATTTGAGGCCGGTAACGGTCGCCTGCGTCGCATCAGGGACTTTGGCGAGGTACACTAATATAATAATTAGTAATGCATCTATAATATCGGATTGGGATATCTGTACCCATAACCGGGCCTAAATGGCTTGCTTCAATCGGATCGGCGGGGTCACTAGCATCTGGACCGCTTCCGCCATGATGCCATTCGTGAGTAATGGTGGCTCCCGCGGGAACGTCGATCACGGTCGTGTCGTAAGGAGTGATGATGGGATTAGGTCCGCCGTTGCACTAAACAGCGCAGGCGAGCAGCGTAAGTGTGATATCATCTTCAGATGTAAGTCGGGAGCTTACGATAATGTCATTGCTGGTAACGTCTGTTATCGGCCCATTATATGATGGGACACGAATACCCTTGTTATGGCCAGCAGAAACGCCATTCACATAGAGCTCCTACGTTATTTGTGTAATGTCAGGCTGATTCTTATAGCGCATTTAGCGAAGTAAGATCGTGGTTTAAGCGCTTACTTGGAAGATGGTGTGAGCAGCCGCTTGGGCAGAAAGTAGCGCGAGTGAGGCGGCAACTACTTGAGCTCGCATGGTCAGTGAATTAATGCAAGTTTTGGATGGGAGGGGGGGGTTGCTGGTCTCAGTCGTTGCACTGACTCAGGGTTTTATACAGGTCTGAAACATTCGAGAATTTTTTCAACTTCCGTACCTAGAGATCGTCACGGCCAAGAGTATAATTAACGCAATGGGCAGTCGCTCAGTTGTCGGTCTGTAGGTTATTTCGCGTGACGCTGGCAACCGCCGGAACGGAACACCTGAGTTGGCAAATTAGTCAAGGAGCGGAATCATGACGCTGAGCGATAGGCCAAGTACGTATATTAATTGGTCAAGTTGCTGACACACATCTCCCCGAAGAAATGCGAGGTTCATGCGAAGTAAGCCTCAGACTGTATCACGTGACTCCCGATTGACGAAAAGTTGTGCAGGAATCGGAGCTTGCCTTTATTTTATACGATGGATTGAGAACATAAAGAAGTGTGCCAACCACCAATACTTTTGTTTGCCGCACCCAAGAAGGTAGAGCTTCAGCAGTGAGAAAATAGTACGTATCTCCAAGAATGCCCCGCGGAGTAACCCCGCTATCACGTAGCTGGGGCACATGATCTTGTCTTCCGAGGTAAAGGTCTTCTGATAATTAAAGTGAGTAAAATCACGGAGGCGATATGTCAGATTCAAATTTCGGCCTGCACGATGGGCTAGCCGGTTGAAACGACAACCATAAGATACGCAGACACGTGAGGGGCAAATGTCGAAATAACCATGCTATTTTACAGTGTCAAATCCTATTAGGTGTTTCTAGCAAAAGCGTCTGACTTTTATTGGGACATTGAAGTCTAGGTTGGAGGCGCTTCGTCATTTAGTTGATACTTGTGTCCATTTCGCCTAACAATCGGGTTTTGGCGGTTCAAGCTGCCGACACAGCGGAAATGCTTACTTTTTGCCACACGAACCTCCCGCCATGCTTCAAATCATGGGAATCCAAGGCTATTATACACTTACTCATCGAACTAGAAAGGTGTTGGACGTAGTTAGTGAGTTTCTGACTCCGATCAATGCCCCAACCACAAAAATATACAAACAAATATACTAAATATATGTACTATCCTGAGATTGGCAAATATATAGTAGGGGTAACTTGCTCCATCTTAGCGTCTAGTACTGCTGGAATTGGTGTTACAACCTTCCTAGCCTTCCGGAGCTTGACGATAGCCTTAACTTCGTCTATGAGCGTTAACTTATATCTAATAGCTAGGGTTAGATACAAACCTGGGACGCACTTAGAGCGATACGGAGTTTTCTTATATCCCGGGTAGACTTAGCCGCCGGTAAGATGGCCAAAGTATCAATACAGGTAGAAATTAGAGATACCACGAGAGTCAATTTAGGACGCGATCACAGGCGACTATGGCAGGCAGGTACGTATACTGTGAAGGAAGATGGGGATAGCCTGTACACAAGCCGCTTTAGAGTGGTGCCCTTGCCTTGATGTGGGGCTCATTGACCGTAGAAATGGGTATTTGTACGAGTGGGAGCTAAATGGATCCAATTTATTTCAATCACAGATCCGGGAAGGAGTTCTCTGTTTGTCTGGTTGAATCTCGCGAGGTTGGGAACTATGAGAGCTAAGAAGGAATAATGGGTTGAGTGGGTGGTTGCACAGTCTCAGGGACAGGGGTGTGGGTTGTTGGATTGGATCAAAGAGGAACGAGATAATTTAGACAAGGCGCAGAAGTGGTAAGTGGGGATGTATGTGCCTAGAAATGACCAACTCACCTTCCTTATGTTGTCGTTTATTCCAATACCATGTTATTTGGTTCCTCTGACTTGGCTAGGTACCAGGTGTCAAGTCCAACAACCTGCCCTCGACTCTCACTGCTAATTGCGCATTAGACCCGAACCAAACAAGCATTATCGCCAGCAAAGCTGTATTTTGAATGGTTTTATTTGTACATACATGTATATACGGTAAAAATCATCAGCCGTGACAGTGGAATCTTGCAATAACATACATATGTGCCGAACGGTTGACGACCGGTGCCAAGCAACGTTCCAATTCAAGTTCGCGTTAGCAACTTTGCCTAGGCTGGCGTGGACTCTAGGAATACACGCGAAGTGCTTTCAGCACGGCGCTAACAAATAGTAAACTCGTCCGGAGGTCCCGGAAGCAGCAACAGGACATGTCTTATTTTGCTTAAGCTGCTAAACCTACTATTTATTCTAATGCTGCGAGTGCCAAAATATTAGCAAAGGATAACGTAACACAAAGCGCATGTTTCCTAGATCTGGATAGACTGGGAACTTAGAGGACTCAATTATAAGTTCGAGCTCAAACCCTAAAGTAGCGAAACACTCCGATTTTGGCGCGCATATATCCAGTCATATAGCACTGGTCCCTAGCTAATGATGTCCCCCAACTTTTAACGTTGTCCCGCCCGCATCGAGTACCATTCCTTGCGGCGACGTCTGAACACCGGCAAGCCTACTACCCATTACTAGATAAAGCCCCCATCACTACCTCGTAGATTAGGCTCTCGCTCTGGCATCGGTGTAAGCGTAGCGAAGGGAGCAACAACGGTTTCTATCCAGGCCTCTCACGCCTGGAGCAAGGTAATCAACTCCAACGCGCACTCCGCCGCGAGCGCATGGGCTTCATGCGCTGGGTCCACCCTCGGTGGTTCTACCGCTACTTTCGCGTTCAAGATTCCAGTCGACCGGTGCAGTTTTATTTTATTTATGACAGTTTTATTTTATTTATACTGTTACATTTCGCAAGTACAGCGGATGGCGACTCAAAACTACACTCCTGTCGGGAGTGGGTTGCTACTCGGCTGAGACTTCATCTTATATAGGCTGTTTAGAAACACGGTCAAATCTCCCTCATATTAAAACATATTTATACTCATCCTAGAGATACTTTGTTTCAAACCGTGCCTTATCTCTCTCAATGACAACACAGCTGATTATGAGTATCATTAAAAATGACGCCTCATCCATGGTTTTGCTACTCGCGACCCGAGTTTCAACCAAGCTGTATGCTAGTCGCTCCCTGGATGGAATATTGGAGGGCACATCATGCGAGGACAGGGAATCGAAGTGCGCTCACGTGGTCATTTGGCAGTGCAACCACGCACAAAGCCTAGCGTTTGCAGCGTGCGCAAAGAAACGCCCTGGTATATAACACCGAATGCCCCTTGCTGTAACCCTAGTCTTGTTCATAACCGGGTTCGTGAGGATGGAGATCGAGCGTGCGCCGAAGGTTATCGTTGCCCAATTTTGTAAGTAGTAGCAAATTCATGGGACCCAGGTACTGAGATACCGTGCGGTGCTGGGATATCACTCAGAGTAGCCAACCTTTTCTCAATTGCAATAAAACTGAACCCTGACCCTTGCGAAACTTTAGCGTTTTCGCAGAGGCTTATGGACCAATTTTGCGGAGATCAGCAACGGAATCTCAGTGCCATGGGTCCCGTCTAGGCCCAAACCGGACCCGAACTATCGTCGAATTTCTCTTACGGCGCAGTAAGTAGCCGAGAACTGTGCTTGACACTTTCCAAATTTCACCCCAATGCAGGGCAACATAAAGCCCAAACAATCGCCGCACAGCGGTTTGTGGTGGAAGCCCATCAGCCCGGAGACCACGTCATGTAAGTAGTTGCGCGTGGTATGGTGTGTATTTATATTCAACAAGTATTCTCCCAGACTCGTTGGCAGTGATTTGGATGACATCGGTGGACCTCGGTATGCTGCTACCCAGCGACTCGCACAAACCCTGGTCTGCACTTCACCAAATTCCCGCACCGGAGACTCATGCCTTTGCATAGAATGCAGGTTCTCCCGGAAAGAATGGCGGGTATTCGGCAAGTGGCAGGATCCCAATCAAGTGAGTGCGAATCCAAATAGCAGGCGTTCCCGATGACTAACTCAAGGCATGTGCGCAAGGTGTGTTCATCTATGTTGTATGTGGTTGTTTTTGTGCCTAAACCGCCTGCTCACGGTGTGTGCGAGTGAAGTCAAGGACAAACGGCTACAGCGGTCGGATGTTGATAAGATGTTATTCGAGTAAGTGATGCAGTTTAGACTGAAACCAAGAGCTGACGCTGCGCTGCTAAAGCTTTCCTGCCGGGGTCAAGAATATGCTCTGCGTGGGTAATAATTACGCCTATGCGGTGGAACGGGGCTCACACGACCAGGTCTTACGTAAAGAGGTACGTGGATGTGAACGCGCGACGGGAGTCCCACTAATATCCAGGCTGCAAGGCATGGTTGTCTGGTCCTAGACTCGGGTTAGACTGGTTCTGGTTCGTGGTATGCGTATTTGTGTTTTACAACCCGGTCCCGACTCACTGGACTCCTCAACCACACCAGCTTCAGACCGCCCATATCGTCAAATACGACCCAAGCGACCTCGCGCTAGCGGAGAAACCGAATTTAGGGTCCGACAAGATTAGCCAGCCACAGCTAGTGAGCACGACGATCCACTCGAACTGTACGAAGCGTCGCCGGGGAGCGCCAAGCGACGATGCGATATTGACTGGAGGACAGCTCTCACGGATCTCCAAAGTTGAAGGGCGTGATCCAGATGGATCGAGGTATAATGCCTTGGTATGGTCGTATCGGAGCTTCACGGAAGCCGACTATGAAGCTGTATGCAATACACCACTCCTCGGTCCCGAGCCTTTGTAATGTGTTAGTTCTGTATACTTGTGGACATAAATATTATATACACCGAATCCCATTCGAATTTTTGACCTCAATTGCGCTTGCTCAAGTTTGCGAGCGTCTCTGTCGCCGACGTATTGATACTGGGCCATGCCCGAGATTTGGTAATATGGCGAGCTGTAGTATCGCAGACAGTTGCGTTATCTGAGAAGGGGAGCCTATTTGAAGAATCCTTTTGCGCCTTAAACGAATAATTAGCACTGTGTAATGGCTTTAAGGTTGATCCGAGAAACTGAAAATCAAGAATGCACATTTGTGAAGCGCCCCCGTGCAGATCACGTGACTGTATCTTGTGTCAGCACGTGCCAAACACGGACGTATGTTGAACCAAAGCCTCAATATCCATCCCCAAAGAAGCAAGATACGCGGCGACTCTATACTCGACAAAGCTTAACTCGACGACGACGGGACTATTCTAATTACTAGCGAAGACCACTGTGAGTTCCGCGTCTGGAACGCAGACGATGGCTAACACGCGGCAGACACGATGCTCTCCACTTCACAGCCTGTGGGGCTGCCTCCGCCTGTCTCGCCCTTCCGACCTAACTTGGGTGCGCTCGAGCTCGACATAAGCGACGACGAAGATGGTCTAGACGTCGGAGCGGAGATGGACAAGATATTGTCGAACGGCGCGCATCCGCCGCCTTCACCGATGGATGGAGGGTGGGCACCCTCTGCATCTGCCTCGCCAGCGTCTGCACTCGGCGTGTCCGACCTCGGAACGCCACAGAGATCCTCACCCGACGAGGACGAATCACCTGCTCGTCCCAGTCCTCGACCTCGCGCGACCACCCTTGCGCAGAGCGTCAACGTCGCACCCACACCATCCGCTCCATCCGCCTTGCCACCTCTCAACACAAATCGGCAATTCCTCCGCGCGACATCCCAACCTGCTGGTATCCTCGGCGTATCCCCCATCCAACACGACGACGCCCTCGGCCCACTCAAATCAACGACAAAACGATTATTATCCGGCTCTACCAAGCTCGCCCCGTCGCGTCCAGAGGTCACGCCACTCACTACGCGTAAACCGTTACTCAGTGCCAGCGCCGGAAAGTTTCTGTCGCGCGGTGGAACTGGTCGGATTAGCCCACCGAGGCGGGTGTTGGTCAAGGATCGCGAGCGTGACGAGGAAGGCGAGACGGAGGACGAGGACCGCGCCCAGCCGAAGGCGTATCCCATAGCTCCTAGAACATCTGAGCGAAATAATATCCTTCGACCACGAAAAGATGGCAGTGAGTGATGACACTGTCCGCGCTCCTGAATTGGTTATTGACGGTTGCATCCCAACTTTAACTTTCACCAGCTCCAGAGGTTCCAGGTCGAAGTCTAGCTTCCTTGGGCCGGAGCTTATCTTCTCCAGACGGCGCGCTCAACCCTCGTCGAACATCTTCCAACATCTCTCCAACCGACTCTGCCTACATATCTGACTCCGTGCACGGTAGCCCAACTCAACAACCTCATCCACTTGCGACATCCACCGCGGCGGCTGCTACAGCTAGCACATCCTCTCTTTCATCTGTCGCGTCGGCACGTGGTTCCGTAAAAGCGCGTTTGATGGATTGGAAGAGCAGTATCGGGAGCTGGAGTAAAGGCTCACGCTCACGGCAGCCCCCACATCCCTCCAGTCGACCTAGCCTGGAAAGCTTGCATCGAGCACTCGGCGGTGGGGGAGGCGATAGCGCACGACCAAGTGTTGACTCGGCGCGTGCGAGTTTCGAACGACCGAGCCTGGATACCGTTCGACCTGTTCTCGGGGCTGGGCCGGCGATGAATGGAGGAAGTGGATTACGGACGATTCAAGCTTCGGGAGAGAGTGGACCGGATGAGACGTCGGATGATGAGGGCAGGGAGATGGAACGGCGGGAGAGGGAGAGGGAGGCGGAACGACCGGATCAGTTCAGGCACGAGAGCGAAGAACCTGACCTAATGGCTCAACTCCAACAATCTCAACCGCCTCGGGTGCACATCTCTAATGGGCGATATGAGGGTCGGAGCGCCAGCGCCGCAGGATGGAATCCCAACGAACGAGAACGAGAGCGTGATCGGGATCGGGATCGAGATCGCGCATCGTATCAATCCGACCGACCGGGCACGAGCTCAGGATACTACCCCCAATCCTCCCAGTCCTCCCAATCTCAACAACAACAACAACAAGCACCTCAACTCCGAGCGCTTCAAAACGCCCACGTCCACGAACGTCGGATTTCAGAAACGCTTCGTCCGGATGGGCAACCCGCGCCTCGGTCGCCCGCGTCTGGGTCGAGTGTGCCTGTGTCGATGCGGCATCGGAGAAGTCCGACTGCGCCGTCGCCGCCGACTACGAGTACGGTTATCGCTGGAGGCGCGAGGGAGAAGGAGAATAGGGGGTGGGATCCGAGGGTGAAGGAACGTGTGGAGGGTGCTGGTGGGAGTTATGGAGCGGAGGTTGGGAGTTATGGGAGGGAGGAGGGGAAGGCGATGGATAGGGAGAGGGAACGGTTGAGGGAGGTTGAGAATCGGGAGAGGGGATCGGGGAGGGTTGTTGATGGACGGGATAAGGAGGTTGAGAGGGAGCGGGAGAGGGAGGTTAGGCAGGGGAGTGTGCAGATGGGTATGATGCCTCCTCCGCAACAGGCTGCTAGTGCGCCTGCTGTTGCGAAGCGGGATCGATTTATCGTGAGTGGCTTTTTGTTTCTATGGGTTTGTGACTAACATTTTTGTAGTGCAATAAACTCGAATACACGGTAGTCGACTGTATTGGTCGTGGCGGCTCGTCCAAAGTCTATAAAGTCATCTCACCCAACAACAAAGTCTACGCTCTCAAACGCGTCCGACTAGACAGCAAAGTCGACGAGGAGACGATGAGGGGATACGTGAACGAGATGCAGCTGCTGAAGCGCTTGGATGGGAACGAGCGGATTATCAAATTGGTAGATTCGCAGGCGCATGGGAAGGGGAATCGATATTTGATGATGGTAAGTTGTTCGAAGGGTTGTGGTTGGATGTGGGAGGAAAGCTGATGGGTGGTGTCCGGATGTAGGTTATGGAGTTGGGCGAGATTGATTTGGCGAAGCTGTTGCAGGAGAGGCAGGGGCAGTTGCTTCAACCTCATTGGATCGCGATATATTGGCAACAGGTACGTCTCTATTTCCTCAAATCTTGATTATTACTGAACTCCTTGTTAGATGCTCGAAGCCGTCCAAACGATCCATGAGGAGAAGATAGTCCACTCCGACCTCAAACCTGCGAATTTCGTTCTCGTCAAGGGCTCTCTAAAACTCATCGACTTTGGGATTGCGAAGGCTATCGCGAACGATACGACCAATATTCAACGAGAACACCAGGTCGGAACGTTGAACTATATGAGTCCGGAGAGTATCGAGGAGACGCAAACTGCAAACGGTCGGCGGCTAAAGGTATGTTCATGACAAATCCTGTGTTATGTAATCTAACCCTAATTTGGACATATTAGCTTGGCCGCGCGAGCGATGTGTGGTCATTAGGGTGTATCTTGTACCAAATGATCTACGGTCGACCACCATTCTACTCCATCTCGGGCGCCGTACCGAAACTTCGGGCTATCTCCGACCCGAACCACATCATCGACTATCCTGCGCAATCGATTCCTACTGCACCGACGAGCGACAAAGACAGCACGCCGAGGCAGATCATGGAATGGGCGACACCTGTGCCACCGGATGTGGTGGATACGCTGAAGGGATGCTTGACGAGGGACCCGAAGCAGAGACGGACGATACCGGAGTTGTTGGATGATCCGTGGTTGAGGAGTTGGAGACGTGAGTGATGAATTTATTTTTGTTAGTGCGAATGTTGACGAGCGTGTATGGGTTTGGTAGATACGGCTACTGCGTCCGAAGCGCCAAAGTTGAAGGATACCGAGGCGATTGTGAATGA